>CM056055.1:20548086-20715586 GCA_029574335.1 Rana kukunoris | reverse complement strand
AATATAACCATCTTCTGAAGTTCAAATTTCAAATAGAATAGAAAATAATAGAGTAAAACAGAACAGAAAATAAAAGAATAGAAAAAATGTGAAAAGAAAAAAAGCATATAATAGAAAATAAACGAATAGAGTAAAACAGAACAAAATAGAATATAAAAGAACAGAATAAAATTGACTAGAAAATAAAGGAATAGAATAGAAAATAGAATAAAATAGAATATAACCATCTTCTGAAATTTGAATTTAGAATAGAATAGAAAATAAAACAATAAAGTAAAACAGAACAAAATAGAATAGAAAAATAAAAGAGCAGAATAAAATTGAAACAAAAAAAATGAATGAAAAAGAATAGAAAATAAAGGAATAGAATAAAAAATAGACTAAAATAAAAAAAATTAACCATCTTCATTCGAATTTTGAATAGAAAATAAAACAATAGAAAAGGATAGAATAGAATAGAAAGAATATAACCGATTTAAATAAATGAAAGGAATTCAGAAAATGTATTAAACAAATGAAAAAAATGTAACTAAATGAATTTATGTAAAATAGCGAATTGAAAGGAAGGGCCCCGCTGGGGTCGGGAGAACGCGGTGAGTGCGGGGCCCCGCTGGGATCTGAGAATGTGGTGAGTGCGGGGCCCCGCTGGGATCTGAGAATGTGGTGAGTGCGGGGCCCCGCTGGGGTTGGGAGAACGTGGTGAGTGCGGGGCCCCGCTGGGGTCGGGAGAACGCGGTGAGTGCGGGGCCCCGCTGGGATCTGAGAATGTGGTGAGTGCGGGGCCCCGCTGGGATCGGAGAATGTGGTGAGTGCGGGGCCCCGCTGGGATCGGAGAATGTGGTGAGTGCGGGGCCCCGCTGGGATCGGAGAATGTGGTGAGTGCGGGGCCCCGCTGGGATCGGAGAATGTGGTGAGTGCGGGGCCCCGCTGGGATCGGAGAACGCGGTGAGTGCGGGGCCCCGCTGGGGTTGGGAGAACGCGGTGAGTGCGGGGCCCCGCTGGGGTCGGGAGAACGCGGTGAGTGCGGGGCCCCGCTGGGGTTGGGAGAACGCGGTGAGTGCGGGGCCCCGCTGGGATCTGAGAATGTGGTGAGTGCGGGGCCCCGCTGGGATCGGAGAATGTGGTGAGTGCGGGGCCCCGCTGGGATCGGAGAATGTGGTGAGTGCGGGGCCCCGCTGGGATCGGAGAATGTGGTGAGTGCGGGGCCCCGCTGGGATCGGAGAATGTGGTGAGTGCGGGGCCCCGCTGGGATCGGAGAACGCGGTGAGTGCGGGGCCCCGCTGGGGTTGGGAGAACGCGGTGAGTGCGGGGCCCCGCTGGGGTCGGGAGAACGCGGTGAGTGCGGGGCCCCGCTGGGGTTGGGAGAACGCGGTGAGTGCGGGGCCCCGCTGGGATCTGAGAATGTGGTGAGTGCGGGGCCCCGCTGGGATCTGAGAATGTGGTGAGTGCGGGGCCCCGCTGGGATCGGAGAATGTGGTGAGTGCGGGGCCCCGCTGGGATCTGAGAATGCGGTGAGTGCGGGGCCCCGCTGGGATCGGAGAATGTGGTGAGTGCGGGGCCCCGCTGGGATCGGAGAATGCGGTGAGTGCGGGGCCCCGCTGGGATCTGAGAATGCGGTGAGTGCGGGGCCCCGCTGGGATCGGAGAATGTGGTGAGTGCGGGGCCCCGCTGGGATCGGAGAATGTGGTGAGTGCGGGGCCCCGCTGGGATCTGAGAATGTGGTGAGTGCGGGGCCCCGCTGGGGTTGGGAGAACGTGGTGAGTGCGGGGCCCCGCTGGGGTCGGGAGAACGCGGTGAGTGCGGGGCCCCGCTGGGATCTGAGAATGTGGTGAGTGCGGGGCCCCGCTGGGATCTGAGAATGTGGTGAGTGCGGGGCCCCGCTGGGGTTGGGAGAACGTGGTGAGTGCGGGGCCCCGCTGGGGTCGGGAGAACGCGGTGAGTGCGGGGCCCCGCTGGGATCTGAGAATGTGGTGAGTGCGGGGCCCCGCTGGGATCTGAGAATGTGGTGAGTGCGGGGCCCCGCTGGGATCGGAGAATGTGGTGAGTGCGGGGCCCCGCTGGGATCGGAGAATGTGGTGAGTGCGGGGCCCCGCTGGGATCGGAGAATGTGGTGAGTGCGGGGCCCCGCTGGGATCGGAGAATGTGGTGAGTGCGGGGCCCCGCTGGGATCGGAGAACGCGGTGAGTGCGGGGCCCCGCTGGGGTTGGGAGAACGCGGTGAGTGCGGGGCCCCGCTGGGGTCGGGAGAACGCGGTGAGTGCGGGGCCCCGCTGGGGTTGGGAGAACGCGGTGAGTGCGGGGCCCCGCTGGGATCTGAGAATGTGGTGAGTGCGGGGCCCCGCTGGGATCTGAGAATGTGGTGAGTGCGGGGCCCCGCTGGGATCGGAGAATGTGGTGAGTGCGGGGCCCCGCTGGGATCGGAGAATGTGGTGAGTGCGGGGCCCCGCTGGGATCTGAGAATGCGGTGAGTGCGGGGCCCCGCTGGGATCGGAGAATGTGGTGAGTGCGGGGCCCCGCTGGGATCGGAGAATGCGGTGAGTGCGGGGCCCCGCTGGGATCGGAGAATGTGGTGAGTGCGGGGCCCCGCTGGGATCTGAGAATGTGGTGAGTGCGGGGCCCCGCTGGGATCTGAGAATGCGGTGAGTGCGGGGCCCCGCTGGGATCGGAGAATGTGGTGAGTGCGGGGCCCCGCTGGGATCGGAGAATGCGGTGAGTGCGGGGCCCCGCTGGGATCGGAGAAGGCGGTGAGTGCGGGGCCCCGCTGGGGTCGGGAGAACGCGGTGAGTGCGGGGCCCCGCTGGGGTCAGGAGAAGGCGGTGAGTGCTCCCCTGGTGTGCCCCGTACGTCCCGGACACTGTGTACACACTCCACCCGGACAGTCCAGACCTCCTCCATGCAGACGGAGAATAATAACAAATCTTCAGTCCCGATGACATAAAGCAAACACTCCGACACTCAGCCATGACGGCGCTCCCATCCCCCCACCGATCGGCGGCGTGGTCGGCAGTCACGTGTTGCGCCGTGTTTGCTCAATAATTTATTTGCGTCGGGCGCGGACGTTTCCACACCTTCGCAATTGTCTGTTTTAAAATTTGCCGCCAGAAAAATAAAGAAGGGGGAGGGAGCGGCGTGTTTATTGGCCGCGTTCTGCCAGCTGTCGCCTCGCCCTGCACCCGCCTCCACCTGGCCGGGCCTCACCTTTACAGACAAAAGACGGGGCGAGGCCGCCTCACCATCTGCCCGACCGACGCTGGAGAGGGTTAACCCTTCCCAACCCGCAGGGACTGATTCACTACAACTGGAGAGTGCTAAATCTGCTGCAGCTCTGCATGGGAGCCAATCAGCTTCCAGCTGCACCCTGTTCATAAAACGTGAAAGCTCATTGGCTGCCATGCAGAGCTGCACCAGACCAGTTTTACCAAATCTCAGACAGTGGGGTCACCAGGATGGGAAGAGACAGACAGTAGGGTCACCAGAATGGCAAGACACAGACATTGGGGTCACCAGGATGGGAAGAGACAGAGACAATGGGGTCACCAGAATGGGAAGAGACAGACAGTGGGGTCATGGGGACAGGAAGTAACAGAGAGCGGGGTCACCCGAACAGGAAGACAGACAGTGGGGTCACCAGGATGGGAAGGGACAGACAGTGGGGTCACCAGGATGGGAAGGGACAGACAGTGGGGTCACCAGGATGGGAAGGGACAGACAGTGGGGTCACCAGGCTGGGAAGGGACAGACATTGGGGTCACCAGGATGGCAAGACACAGACATTGGGGTCACCAGGACAGGAAGACATAGACAGCGGGGTCACTTGAACATGAAGACACAGGTAATGGGGTCACCTGAACAGGCAGAAACAGACAGTGGAGTCAGCAAGATGGGAGGACAAAGTGGGGTCACCTGAACGGGAAGACACTGATAGTGGGGTCACCTGAACAGGAAGTCTAGGGCAGAGACCAGGGCAAAGTCTATGTTAGAGTCTATGTTAGAGTCTATGTTAGAGTCTATGTTAGAGTCTATGTTAGAGTCTATGTTAGAGTCTATGTTAGAGTCTATGTTAGAGTCTAGGGCAGAGTCTATGTTAGAGTCAAGGGCAGAGTCTATGTTAGAGTCAAGGGCAGAGTCTATGTTAGAGTCTAGGACAGAGTCTATGTTAGAGTCTAGGACAGAGTCTATGTTAGAGTCTAGGACAGAGTCTATGTTAGAGTCTAGGACAGAGTCTATGTTAGAGTCTAGGACAGAGTCTATGTTAGAGTCTAGGACAGAGTCTATGTTAGAGTCTAGGACAGAGTCTATGTTAGAGTCTAGGACAGAGTCTATGTTAGAGTCTAGGGCAGAGTCTATGTTAGAGTCTAGGGCAGAGTCTATGTTAGAGTCTAGGGCAGAGTCTATGTTAGAGTCTAGGGCAGAGTCTATGTTAGAGTCTAGGGCAGAGTCTATGTTAGAGTCTAGGGCAGAGTCTATGTTAGAGTCTAGGGCAGAGTCTATGTTAGAGTCAAGGGCAGAGTCTATGTTAGAGTCAAGGGAAGAGTCTATGTTAGAGTCTAGGACAGAGTCTATGTTAGAGTCTAGGACAGAGTCTATGTTAGAGTCTAGGACAGAGTCTATGTTAGAGTCTAGGACAGAGTCTATGTTAGAGTCTAGGGCAGAGTCTATGTTAGAGTCTAGGGCAGAGTCTATGTTAGAGTCTAGGGCAGAGTCTATGTTAGAGTCTAGGACAGAGTCTATGTTAGAGTCTAGGACAGAGTCTATGTTAGAGTCTAGGACAGAGTCTATGTTAGAGTCTAGGACAGAGTCTATGTTAGAGTCTAGGACAGAGTCTATGTTAGAGTCTAGGACAGAGTCTATGTTAGAGTCTAGGGCAGAGTCTATGTTAGAGTCTAGGGCAGAGTCTATGTTAGAGTCGAGGGCAGAGTCTATGTTAGAGTCGAGGGCAGAGTCTATGTTAGAGTCTAGGGCAGAGTCTATGTTAGAGTCTAGGGCAGAGTCTATGTTAGAGTCTAGGGCAGAGTTAGAGTCTAGGGCAGAGTCTATGTTAGAGTCTAGGGCAGAGTCTATGTTAGAGTCTAGGGCAGAGTCTATGTTAGAGTCTAGGGCAGAGTCTATGTTAGAGTCTAGGGCAGAGTCTATGTTAGAGTCTAGGGCAGAGTCTATGTTAGAGTCTAGGGCAGAGTCTATGTTAGAGTCTAGGGCAGAGTCTATGTTAGAGTCTAGGACAGAGTCTATGTTAGAGTCTAGGGCAGAGTCTATGTTAGAGTCTATGTTAGAGTCTAGGACAGAGTCTATGTTAGAGTCTAGGACAGAGTCTATGTTAGAGTCTAGGGCAGAGTCTATGTTAGAGTCTATGTTAGAGTCTATGTTAGAGTCTATGTTAGAGTCTAGGGCAGAGTCTATGTTAGAGTCTAGGGCAGAGTCTATGTTAGAGTCTATGTTAGAGTCTAGGGCAGAGTCTATGTTAGAGTCTAGGGCAGAGTCTATGTTAGAGTCTAGGGCAGAGTCTATGTTAGAGTCTAGGGCAGAGTCTATGTTAGAGTCTAGGGCAGAGTCTATGTTAGAGTCTAGGGCAGAGTCTATGTTAGAGTCTAGGGCAGAGTCTATGTTAGAGTCTAGGGCAGAGTCTATGTTAGAGTCTAGGGCAGAGTCTAGGGCAGAGTCTAGGGCAGAGTCTAGGGCAGAGTCTAGGGCAGAGTCTATGTTAGAGTCTAGGGCAGAGTCTAGGGCAGAGTCTATGTTAGAGTCTAGTACAGAGTCTAGGACAGAGTCTATGTTAGAGTCTAGGACAGAGTCTATGTTAGAGTCTAGGACAGAGTCTATGTTAGAGTCTAGGACAGAGTCTATGTTAGAGTCTAGGACAGAGTCTATGTTAGAGTCTAGGACAGAGTCTATGTTAGAGTCTAGGGCAGAGTCTATGTTAGAGTCTATGTTAGAGTCTAGGACAGAGTCTATGTTAGAGTCTAGGGCAGAGTCTATGTTAGAGTCTATGTTAGAGTCTAGGACAGAGTCTATGTTAGAGTCTAGGACAGAGTCTATGTTCGAGTCTAGGACAGAGTCTATGTTAGAGTCTAGGACAGAGTCTATGTTAGAGTCTAGGACAGAGTCTATGTTAGAGTCTAGGACAGAGTCTATGTTAGAGTCTAGGACAGAGTCTATGTTAGAGTCTAAGACAGAGTCCATGTTAGAGTCTAGGACAGAGTCGATGTTAGAGTCTAGGACAGAGTCTATGTTAGAGTCTAAGACAGAGTCTATGTTAGAGTCTAGGACAGAGTCTATGTTATGTTAGAGTCTATGTTAGAGTCTATGTTAGAGTCTATGTTAGAGTCTATGTTAGAGTCTATGTTAGAGTCTATGTTAGAGTCTATGTTAGAGTCTATGTTAGAGTCTATGTTAGAGTCTACGTTAGAGTCTAGGGCAGAGTCTATGTTAGAGTCTAGGGCAGAGTCTATGTTAGAGTCTAGGGCAGAGTCTATGTTAGAGTCTAGGGCAGAGTCTATGTTAGAGTCTAGGGCAGAGTCTATGTTAGAGTCTAGGGCAGAGTCTATGTTAGAGTCTAGGGCAGAGTCTATGTTAGAGTCTAGGGCAGAGTCTATGTTAGAGTCAAGGGCAGAGTCTATGTTAGAGTCTAGGGCAGAGTCTATGTTAGAGTCTAGGACAGAGTCTATGTTAGAGTCAAGGGCAGAGTCTATGTCAGGCTGCAGCTGGATGGAGCTAAATGCCGAACGGAGCTGGTGCCGGTGTCTTGTCGATCTGGTTCCCCTATCGATATGGTTCCCTGCTTCACTGCGCAGGCGCAGACGAAGCCCACATAAATCTCTGAACCTCGGGTGGCATCCAGGCTCATTCCGTAACTTCCCCGTGGATTGGAGGATGTTAAAAAAAGAGCCAGGAGGCCGAGTGAGTGCAGCGAGGACGTGAGGCCGACTGGCCACATACAGCAAATTCCACGTCGCCCTGGACCTCTTGCTACAGCTGTTTAGGTTCAGTGATTTCTGTCGGCTCGGATTGCGCCTGCGAACCATATCGATAGGAGGAACCATATCGGCAGATAACCGTCATTTAGGGCCCTACCTGTCTGCTCAGGGGCCGGACACTGTCTGCATCTCTTCCTCCTGGGTGTACTGAAGTGTCAGGTGGGTCACACTGTAGCTGAATGGCCCCCCGTGTGTAAGCCCCTAAAGACCAGTACACACAATCCGAAAATAGGACAAAAAAAAAACGCTTTTGACCCGATCGTACAATAATCGGATCTTTAGTACAGAGCTTTCGAGAGCTGATCACGACCGGTCATTCTATTTTATTTTTACAATACCATTTCGTATAATAAAAGCCCAAATATAGCAGAGTGGATATGTGAAATGAACGAAATACAAAATATGGAAAGACAGATAAGAGAAGAAGGATACATAAATAGTCAAATGCCAGTAATATGGCAAAAATGGGATGAATTCCGGTTCTCGAAATGAATGAAAGAATATTTATAAATGGAAAATAAGGAAAGTTTAACCACCTGAGCCCCGGGCCATTGTCAATTGACGACCTCACGGTGGCTCTGAAAATCCAACAGGACGTCATATGACGCCCTGGATTCCTCCGGCCACTGGGGGGCGCGTCCCTGAGATGCCGCTGCGCGTGCCTGGCGGTCGCGATGTCCGCCAGGTGCCCGCGATCGGCAATGACAGAGCAGGGACGTGGAGCTCTGTGTGTAATGATGAGGTGTAAACACAGAGCTCCACGTCCTGTCAGGGGAGAGAGGAGACCGATCTGTGTCCCTTGTACATAGGGACACAATCGGTCACCCCCCCCCCCTTCCCCCACAGTTAGAACCCCTTCCTCACCCCCTAGTGTTAACCCCTTCAATGCCAGTCACATCTATACAGTAATTAGTGCATATTTATAGCACTGATCGCTGTATAAATGTGAATGGCGCCAAAAATGTGTCAAAAGTGTCCGCCATAATGTCACAGTCCCAATAAAAAAATCGCAGATCGACGCCATTACTAGTAAAAAAAAAAAAATAATAAAAAATAATAATAATTCTGTCCCATATTTTGTAAACGCTTATTGCGATTATTTATTTTTTTTACCAAAAAATATGTAGAAGAATACGTATCGATCTAAACTGAGATTTTTTTTTTTTAAATTGGGCTATTTATGATAGCAACAAGTACAAAAAATATATATTTTTTTTCAAAATTGTTGCTTTTTTTGTTTATAGCGCAAAAAACAAAAACCGCAGAGGCGATCAAATACCACCAAAAGAGATCTCTATTTGTGGGGAAAAAAGGACGTCAATTTTGTTTGGGGGCCGCGTCGCACGACCGCGCAATTGTCAGTTAAAGCGACGCGGTGCCGGAAGCTGAAATTTCCCCTGGGCAGGAGGGGGGTACATGTGCCCAGTAAGCAAGGGGTTAAATGAAGCGAAAAATTAGCAGATGGAGGGGAGAGAAATAAGGGAGAGAGATGTTTTTGTGATTGGATGGAAGATGAATGTATTTGGAAGTCAGTAGGAGAATATGTAGATAAATGTTGAAGGGGATTTTTGTTTTAATGAAAAAGCAATTAATAGATATTATATACTGAATAATGAAAGGGGAACAAATGCAACATTGTAACTGAATTTTGTATAAATGTCAATTTTTTATTTTTTGTATTTAACCCCTTCGATACCGGGTCTATTTTGGCACTTCTCTCCTACATGTACAAATCATCATTCCTTTGCTTGAAAATTACTCAGAACCCCCAAACATTATGGGCCAGATTCTCAGCGGCGCTACAACGGGGTATCTCAGATATCCCGTCGTATCGCCGTTTTTTTCCCCGGGTATCTATGCGAGTGATTCTTAGAATCACTTTGGCATAGATACGGGTGAAGATCCGACAAGTGTAATTGGCGGATCGTAGATGTAATGAAAACTCCGGCCACTAGGTGGCCTTTACGTTGTTTTCCCATTTGCCTATGCAAATGAGGTTAATACGCCGATTCCCGAACGCTTTTACGCCGCCCCGTCGTCGCTTACGTCGTTTTCGCCCGCGTAAGGTTACCCCTGCAAAGATGTGGAGTAACCTTACGCAGTACCGTTGGATGCCGTCGGATGCCATGTTAAGTATGGCGTCGGGTCAGCGTCGTCTTTTTCCGTCGGTTACGTCGTTTTACTAAGTCGTTCGCGAATAGGGCATTGCGTAAGTGACGATCACGTCGTTTTGACGTCGGTTTCACCGACGCTTTCCGACGTGAGCTGGAGCATGCGCACTGGGCTTTTTGCCCGGCCGGCGCATGCGCTGTTCGATCGACGCGGGGGCACGCTTAATTTAAATACAAGCCGCCCCCTTTGAATTACGCGGGGATATGCCGGGCCATTTACTCTACGCATCCGCAAACTACGGAGCAAGTGCTTGGAGAATACGGCACTTGCTCTGTTAAGTTGCGGCGGCGTAGTGTAAATGGCTTACGCTACGCCAGCGCGATTCTATGAGAATCTGGCCCTATATGTTTTTTTAGCAGACACCCTAGGGAATAAAATGGCAGTCATTGCAACCTTTTGTTTGTTTTTTTTGCACAGTATTTGCGCAATCATTTTTTAAACGCCCTTTTTTTTTTTGGAGTTTCATGAATTAAAAAATAACAAAACAGTAAAGTTAGCCCAATTTTTTTGGGTAAAATATGAAAGATGATGTTACACCGAGTAAATAGATACCTAACACGTCAGGCTTTAAAATTGCGCACACTCTTGGAATGGCGCCAAACATCGGTACCAAACATCGGCGACGCTTTAAACATTTTTACAGGTTTTTACCAGTTTAGAGTTACAGAGGAGGTCTAGTGCTAGAATTGTTGCTGGCGCTCTAACGCACGCGACGGTACCTCACATGTGTGGTTTGAACGGCGTTTACATATGTGGGCGGTACTTACGCGTGCGTTCCCTTCTGAGCTCAAGCTACCGGGGACAGGGGCGTTTAAAAAATATATATATATATATATTATTATCGACGAACCGAGAAAAATGAAGTGAAATGATTCCGAGCATGCGTAGGATTTTTGCGCACCGGAAATTGGCTACACGCGCTCGGAATTTCTGACAAGAGCTTTTGTTGTCGCAAAAAAATGAGAACCAGCTCTCAAACGTTTGTTGTCGGAAATTCCGAAAGCAAATGTCGGATGGAGCCTAAACACGGTCGGATTTTCCGACAACAAGCTCACATCGAACATTTGTTGTCGAAAATTCCGATCGTGTGTAGGCTCCATCGGACATTTGCTGTCGGAATTTCCGATCGTCTGTACGCGGCATGATGGTGTGAACTTTATCTGTGGGATGACCTGGGTTTCGGACTGTCTATGCACTTGAAATGCATCCAATGTGTGATTGGGCCTTAAATTGCGCTTGAATTCGGTTTGCTCGCATTTTTTGCATCATTTGAACCTTCCGCCGTTATCACCCGGCCTGCAGTCCTGACTTCCCCATCCAGTCATTGACACTCGGGTCTTACTCAGCGCCGGGGCTCTATCTGAACTTCCCTTCCTGTCTGAGTTCCCCTTCTTCTAGTAGAAGATAACAGAGTGCAGATTGTGACACGGCTCAGGGTCGCCGCGCCGCGCCAGCACGTGGCTCTGGTATAGCGATAGATCCCCCCTCCCCCCCCCAATTAGTGTGCCTGGGATGGGGGATGGGCTCGGTGTACGCCGCGCAACAACCACATCAGCTCATAAATGATAACTGCTACAGTTGCTTGTGCTCGCAACTGAACTGTCAAGCCATGAAATGGATGGTGTCATAAACGATCACATGTGCAGCACCATGGCAACTGCAGATCAAATAGAGGCCAGGGCCGGTGCGGCCGGGGTGTTGTTAGTCTTGCCTAGGGCCACACATGTGACAGGATCAGAGAGCGGACTCACCAGCTACTTTCAGAGTCCCGCCTCCTCTGCTGATCTCATGCCTGCCTCCCCCGCCGTGCCCACCTAACCGCCGACCTCATGCCCACCTCCTCTGCCTCTCTGACTGTGCCCGCTTCCTCCATTGACCTCATACCCACCTCCTCCGGCTCCTAAACTGTGCCCACCTCCTCTGCCGACCTCATCCCCGCCTTCTCCATTGACCTCATGCCCGCCTCCTCTACTGACCTCATACCCACCTCCTCCGGCTCCTAAACTGTGCCCACCTCCTCTGCCGACCTTATCCCCGCCTTCTCCATTGACCTCATGACCGCCTCCTCTGCCAACTTCATGCCCGTCTCCTCCACTGTGCCAAACTCCTCCGCTGACCTCATGCCCGCCTCCTCTACTGACCTCATACCCACCTCCTCCGCCTCCCAAACTGTGCCCACCTCCTCTGCCGACCTCATCCCCGCCTTCTCCATTGACCTCATGACCGCCTCCTCTGCCAACCTCATGCCCGTCTCCTCCGCTGTGCCAAACTCCTCCGCTGACTTCATCCCCGCCTCCTCTACTGACCTCATACCCACCTCCCCTGCCTCCCAAACTGTGCCCACCTCCTCTGCCGACCTCATCCCCGCCTTCTCCGTTGACCTCATGACCGCCTCCTCCGCCGACCTCATGCCCATCTCCTCCGCTGTGCCAAACTCCTCCGCTGACCTCATGCCCGCCTCCTCTGCTGACCTCATGACCGCCTCCTCCGCCGACCTCATGCCCGTCTTTTCCGCTGTGCCAAACTCCTCCGCTGACCTCATGCCCGCCTCCTCTGCTGACCTCATACCCACCTCCTCCGCCTCCCAAACTGTGCCCACCTCCTCTGCCGACCTCATCCCTGCCTTCTCCGTTGACCTCATGACCGCCTCCTCCGCCGACCGCATGCCCATCTCCTCCACTGTGCCAAACTCCTCTGCTGACCTCATGCCTGCCTCCTCTGCTGACCTCTTGCCCGCCTCCTCCGCTGACCTCATGACCACTTCCCCAGCTGTGCCTGCCTCCTCCACTGACCTCGTGCCCACCACCTCTGCCTCCCCAGCTGTGCCCACCTCCTCCACTGACCTCATGCCCGCCTCCTCTGCTGACCTCATACCCACCTCCTCCGCCTCCCAAACTGTGCCCACCTCCTCCTCGCCTTCTCCGTTGACCTCATGACCGCCTCCTCTGCCGACCTCATGCCTGTCTCCTCCGCTGTGCCAAAACTCCTCCGCTGACCTCATTCCCGCCTCCTCTGCTGACCTCAGGGGCACCTCTTCCGCTTACCTCTTGCCCGCCTCCTCCGCTGACCTCATGACCACTTCCCCAGCTGTGCCCGCCTCCTCCACTGACCTCGTGCCCACCACCTCTGCCTCCCCAGCTGTGCCCGCCTCCTCCACTGACCTCATTCCCACCTCCTCCGCCTCCCAAACTGTGCCCACCTCCTCCGCCTCCCCAGCTGTGTCCGCCTCCTCCGCCAACCTCATGCCCACCTCCTCCGCTGACCTCATGACCACCTTCCTCCCCAGCTGTGCCCGCCTCCTTTGCTGATCTCATGCTTGCCTCCTCCGGCTGACTTCATGACCACCTCCCCTGCATTCCCCGCCTCCTCCGATGACCTCATGCTCACCTCCTCTGCCTCCCAAACTGTGCCCACCTCCTCTGCCGACCTCATTCCCGCCTCCTCCGCCAACCTCATGCCCGCCTTTTCCGCTGACCTCATGACCACCTCCTCCACCTCCAGAGCTGTGCCCGCCCCCTCTGCTGACTTTATACCTCCCTCCTTCGCCTCGTGTTCCCCGACCAGGCTAACAAGGGAAGTCAGCGGGCTGTGGCTGTGCCCCTTAGGCAGAAGTGCGCGTAAAGGAATTTATTTGTCAAATAAAAATGTTGAAAACCATTTATCATTTTGCTTCAACTTCACAATGATGTGACACTTTGTGTTGGTCGATCACATAAAATCCCAATAAAATACATTTAAGTTTTTTGGTTGTCACATGAGAAAATGTGGAGACTGTCAAGGGGTATGAATACTTTTTCCAGTATTCCAGTACTTATCGACTCACGACGCTGCAGGACAAACATCTCCACTTCTCTATTTTTTAAATAATGCTTCTGAGTTATTTCATCATCATCTCCGCCCCGTCCGCCGCCTGCGACTCACTTCCCAAATTCCTTTGTATAAATTGACTCTCCCCCCCCCTCCTGTTCTGCAACTTTCTCCCATATGCCCCCCCATTTCCTCCATCCCCCCCTCCCGTCTCGTTTTCCATGTAACTATATACAGTGGCAGATCTGTGAGCTCTGTGGGGAAACCTGATTAGTAGCAGATGGAGCCCCTCACTGCCGCCAGGGATACCCCCCCCCCATCACTTCCCCCCCACACCCACCCCCCCCCATCACTTCTCCCCCCCACACCCCCCCATCACTTCTCCCTCCACCCCCCTTCACTTCTCCCCCCCACACCCCCCCATCACTTCTCCCCCCCACACCCCCCCATCACTTCTCCCCCCCACCCCCCCATCACTTCCACCCCCCCCCATCACTTCTCCCCCCACCCCCCCCTTCACTTCTCCCCCCCACCCCCTACACTCCCCCCCCCCCACACCCCCCCATCACTTCTCCCCCCCACACCCCCCATCACTTCTTCCGTATTGAGGTCTATAAATAAGTCACCTGAGCTCCACCCACTAACGCATTTCATCCATATTGAGCTCTACAAAGAAGCAACCTGAACCCTACCCTCTCACATGTTTCATTTGTAATGAGCTCTCTGAATAAGCACCCTGAGCTCTGCTCTTTAATGCGTTTCACCTGTATTAAGGTCTACAAATAAGGCTCCTGAACTCCGCCCTTTCATGCGTTTCACCAATATTGAACTTTGCTAATAAGCCACCTAAGCTCCGCCCTCTCACGTGTTTTACCTGTAATGAGCTCTCCTAATGAGCTGTCTGAGCTCCGCTCTTTAATGCATCTCTCCTGTATTGAGGCCTACAAATAAGCCTCCCTTTAACGCGTTTCACCCACATTGAGCTTATTCATACGATTCTATACAGGTGAAACGCGTTACAGAGCAGAGTTCATCTGGTAGAACTCATAAAAAATGCATTAAAGAGCAGGGCTCATGGAGCTTATTCAAAGGGCTCGATATGGAGAGGGCCAGGGACAGTCAGGCTGGGGAGGAAAGAGCTAGATGATGCTGGATATCCTCCAGCCAGGAAAAGAGAGGCGGGTTCTATGTGACTTGCTGCAGCTTCTAATGTACTCTGTGAGAAGCTCACGGCGTGCAGTGAAATCAGAGAAAGCCATTCCAGTCCAGGAGAGGAGGCGGTACAACTGTGCAAGACTGAAGGGAGGACTTCTTAAAGCACCGCACACCAAAGATATGAAGGGAGCACAAGGTGGGGAGGGAACCATTGGGGGGGCGGCACCCAGCATGGGGTGTACGCCCATAAATACCCGTAGCAGAGCTTCTGACATTTACATACAAAGTAACATTATCACAATATCTCGATCTCCGGCTGGATACATTGACCCGGATTCACAAAGCACTTTTACGAAGTATCTCGATATACGCCACGTAAGTGTAACAATGCGCCCTCGTATTTATGCGCCGTGCCCACAGAACTAGATACGCCTGAAAATAGGCTTCTTCCGACCGACGTAACTTTCCTACGCCGGTGTATCTTGGGCGCATAGCTACGCTGGACGCATCTGACGTTCCCATTTTAAATATGCAAATGAAGAAGATACGCCGATTCACGAACGTACGTGCGCCCGGCCCATGTTTTAAGCGATTTGCGTAAGGGTTACGTCCGGCGTAAAGTTATTCCTCATATAGGAGGCGCAACTCATGCAAAGGTATGGATAGCCGTCGTATTTTACGTTGTTTACGTTGTACGTGAATAGGGCTGGGCGTAGGTTACGTTCACGTCGTAGGCAGTGTATTGACGTATGGTAGGCAGCTATTTCGACGTGACTGTGAGCATGCGCACTGGGATGCGTCCAAGAGACGATGCATGCGCAGTTCGTTCTTTGAAGCTCATCATTTGCATGGGGTCACGCTTCAATTAAATGTTACACGCCCACTTCCACCTACTTTGACTTACGTTCAGGGCCGCCATCAGGAATTATGGGGCCCCTTACACAGCTTCAGGCATGGGCCTCCTGGAGAACCGGGGGGGGGGGGTGCGCTGCCGATTTAAAATTGAGAAGTGGGGGGGGGGGCTGCTGCGAATTAAGAAGAAGAAGAAGAAATAAAGAAAAATAAATATAAAAAAAAGGGAGTAGCCATCTGCGGCCCTGGGGACCTCTGGGCCCTTTAATAAAAAGAAAAAATAGAGAAAAAAAGTACCTCTGGCCCTTTAAAAAATAAAAGAAAAATATATTAAAAATATATATATTTTTATTAAAAAAAAATAAAAAAAGAGGGGGTTGCCATCTGCTGGGGCCCTGGGGGCCTCCGGGCCCCTATGGACCTCCGGACAGCTAAAAAATTGGCCCTTTAATATAAAATAAAAGAAAAATATATTAAAAAATAAATATTTTTATAAAAAATAAATAAAAAAAGAGGGGGTTGCCATCTGGGGCCCTGGGGACCTCCGGACCCCTAAAAAATAAAAAAATAAATAGTTTTTAATTTTTTTTAGGGGGTTCCCATCCAGGCCCCTGGGGACCCCCGAGCCCCTTACAGGTGTAATGCCTGTGCCCCCCTGATGGCGGCCCTGCTTACGTCGGCTTACGCTGACGACTATACGCTACGCCGGCGCAACTTTGAGAGTATTTGCTTTGTGAATACCATGCTTGGCTCTCAACGTTGCGCCGGGGTAGCGTAAAGAATAACGCTACGGTGGCATAAAGATGCGCTGAGATACGTAAATCTAGCCCATTGTATTCCTGGGAATGGTGCGATGGCATTTTCTGAATATCAGCTGGATGGGTTTTCTTGTAAGTGTTACCATGGCAACGTACTGCCAAAATGGGAAACTGTTTTACAATAGTGCTTTGTTATGAAGTTGTGGGCACTGTGCCACGATCAGTGGGTGCCCGGGCACGTCTGCGCGATCCTCCCAATTCTCCAACCTTATAGGGAGCGGAGTACACAGATCTGTGCCGCTTTCGAAACGATCGTACGATAATCGGATCGTTAGTACAGCGCTTCCGAGAGCCGATCAGGACAGTTCATCCGATTTTTATTCTATCGGATATGCACGGAATTATTTTTCGTACGATGCCAGATCGTACGATTTTCGTTTAATCAGTACAGCTGTCGTTCGAAAATGCACTACAACACGTGACATCACTTCCCGATTTTTTTATTCTGCCGTACGAGAATTTTTGTGACTTTAGTAAACTCATCAGATTCCACGTGAGATTAGCATACAAAAAAAAAAACGGACGATCATTCGTCCGATAATCGGATCGTGTGTACCGGGCATTAGTGACCCCCCACCCCACATAGGGGAAACGATCAATCTGTCTGCCCCAGGGGGAGCCTATACTGATCATAGCGATAGACCGGGGGTATATATGGGTGTATATAGGGTGTAAAGTATATGAGGTGTACAGTATATGGGGTACATATGGTGTGTACAGTATATGGGGTACATATAGGGTGTAAATATAAGATATATATATATAGGGTATAGAGTATATATATATATATATGGGGTACATATAGGGTTTATATAGGATATATATGGGGTATATATAGGGTATACAGTACATGGGGTGTAAATATAAAATGTATATGGTATAGAGCATATTGGGTATATATAAGGTATATATATGAGGTATACAGTTTATGGGGTACATGCAAGGTATATATAGGGTATATGGGGTATATATAGAATATACAGTATATGGGGTGTATATATATATATATATAGAATATACAGTATATGGGGTGTGTATATATATATATATATATATATATATGTATATATATATGTGTGTGTGTGATATACAGTATATGTGGCAATTATGGGGTATATGTAGGTTATACAGTACATGGGGTATATATAAGACATATATGAGGTAAATATAGGGTATACAATATATGGAGTATATAGTATATGGGGCATACATATGATATAGATATATTGGGTATATGTAGGGTATACAGTATATGGGTTATATAGATGTGTTTATATACGATATTTATAAAGTTTACACTATATGGGGTATGTATAGGGAATATATTGGGGATACAGTATATGGGGTATATATAGGGTATCAATTATATGGATTATTCAGTATAGTATATGGTGTGCGTGTATATTATAAGATATATATATATATGGTGTATAAAGTATGTGGGGGTATATATAGGTTATATTGTATATGGTGGGTGTGTGTGTATAGAATATATATGGGTTATGTATATAGGATTTATATGGGATACATATAGGGTATACAGTATACGGGGAATATATGGGGTATATGTAGGTATATGTAGGTAATACAGTACGTGGGGCATTTATATGATATATATATATATATATATATATATATATATATATATATGTGTGTGTGTGTGTATGTGTGTGTGTATATATATGTAGGATATACAGTATATAGGGTATATATAGATGTTTATATAGGGTATTTATAGAGTATACACTATATGGGGTATATATGGGGGTATATATAGGAAATATATTGGGTATGCAGGATATGGGGTATATATAGAGTATGCAGTATATGGGGTATATATTTGGTATATATCTTGACCATTCTCAAAGCAGATAGATACACAGGGGTCATTTCCTGCTGAAAATGTAATCTGACAGACTGGTTTCTATTATATCTGCACACAGGAAAAGCCTTACTTAGCAGATCCAACCATCTTCCTGGCATAACTGCAGACATTTCCCAGCATGCTGTGCCAGTATTGTTAAAGCTGAACTCCAGGCATTAAAACATTTATTTATTTAAGGAAACAAGGGGTATGAATCCACGTTGTGGTCACCAAATGCCTTTTCAAACCCAGATATTACTTTGTAAAAGTAGTGCTGACATCATCATTTTTGTTTTGCACAGCCTGTGCACAGAGCAGTGGGGGACACTGTCAGAGGTCAGGGGGGCTGAAGGCTCTGCAGCGGGTTGGAGGCACAGGGAAAGGGGACGATGGGAGGCTGGATGGCACTGTTGGAGGTTGGGGGCATGGTGAGGGGCTGAGAGGCACTGTGGTCCCTTATGGAAGGTTTGGGGGTATTACTGAAGCTGGTGAGCACTGTGGTCCCTTATGGAAGGTTGGGGGGCATTACTGAAGCTGGTGAGCACTGTGGTCCCTTATGGAAGGTTGGGGGGCATTACTGAAGCTGGTGAGCACTGTGGTCCATTATGGAAGGCTGGGGAGCATTACTGAAGCTGGTGAGCACTGTGGTCCATTATGGAAGGCTGGGGAGCATGGTGAGGAGCTAAGAGGCACTGTGGTCCCTTATGGAAGGTTAGGCGCATCACTGAAGCTGGTGAGCACTGTGGTCCATTATGGAAGGTTGGGGGGTATGGTGAGGGGCCGAGAGGCACTGTGGTCCCGTATGTAAGGTTGGGGCGCATCACTGAAGCTGGTGAGCACTGTGGTCACTTATGGAAGGTTGGGGGGCATTACTGAAGCTGGTGAGCTCTGTGGTCCCTTATGGAAAGTTGAGGGGCATGGTGAGGGGCTGAGAGGCACTGTGGTCCCTTATGGAAGGTTGGGGGCATTACTGAAGCTGGTGAGCACTGTGGTCCCTTATGGAAGGTTGGGGGGGGGCATTACTGAAGCTGGTGAGCACTGTGGTCCATTATGGAAGGCTGGGGAGCATGGTGAGGAGCTAAGAGGCACTGTGGTCCCTTATGGAAGGTTGGGGCGCATCACTGAAGCTGGTGAGCACTGTGGTTCATTTTGGAAGGTTGGGGGGTATAGTGAGGGGCCGAGAGGCACTGTGGTCCCTTATGTAAGGTTGGAGCGCATCACTGAAGCTGGTGAGCACTGTGATCCATTATGGAAGGTTGGGGGGTATGGTGAGGGGCCGAGAGGCACTGTGGTCCCTTATGGAAGGTTGGGGGGCATGGTGAGGGGCTGAGAGGTACTGTGGTCCCTTATGGAAGGTTGGGGGGCATTACTGCAGCTGGTGAGCACTGTGGTCCCTTATGGAAGGTTGGGGGGGGGGCATTACTGAAGCTGGTGAGCACTGTGGAAGGTTGGGGGGGATACGTGGCTGGCTGGAGACCCAGTAGGAAGGATCAGCCCAGCAGCAGGCCATGGCCCAGTGGTTAAGAACCTCTGCAGTACAGGATTCTATATCTGGCTGGCTCCTGCGGTTTGTCCAGCGCGGCATTACAAGGCTCTTGTTTTATTGGCTCTCCTTCCTTCATTCCTCAAACTCTATTTTATCCCCTGTGATTCTCCAGACGTATCCCTGACCCTTCACTGGTGAGGAACAGATTGCCGTCTGCTCTATAATAGAATGTAATGGGCTCTGTCATCCTCGTCCATATGGCTCCCCTTTCACAGCTCTGCTGTAATTTGAGACGAGGTGTCACTTTCCCCAGATTAGGGGGATGAAGGACAGCAACTGGAGGAAATTATAAATCATGAGACTATTATACCGCCGGGGTCTTTGGTTGGCACAGGTAACCCCTCCACTCTACAGCCTTTAAAGGTCTAGGTAGAGGGGCAATTAGGGATCCGTTAAAGATAAGACTCAAGAAGAATACATAACAGATGGATTCCAACAATTTTTTCTTATACCGGAGCTCGGAGAAAGAAAAGTGCAGAATTTCAGCCATGCTGTCCAATTCAAACTAAAATATGAGCTTCTGTCCTCTCTCTGTACCATTCCAGTTTATCGAAGATTGGGCCGGCCTCGGTCGGTAATCATTTAGTAAACCATCAGGCCTGTTTATCATAGAAGATCCTGATTGAAGTCTCTGTGATCCACCAGTTTTATCCCGAGTTCTCTCATAACACCGAAGTCTGGAGTCTTCTTCCCAAAGCTCTTTCATGACACGGATCTCTGAGGTTTGGGGTCTTCTATCCCGAGTTCTCTAATGACATGGATCTCCTGAAATTTGGAGTCTTCTATCCAACGTTCTCTCGATCCACGAGGTCTGGGGTCTTCTATCCCAAGTTCTCTCATGACATGGATTTTCTAATATCTGAAGTCTTCTATCCAAAGTTCTCTCATGACATGGATCTCCTGAGATCTGGAGTCTTTTATACCAGGGTCTTTCATGACACGGATATTCGAGGTCTGGGGTCTTCTATCCCGAGTTCTCTCATGACATGGAGAGACTGAAATCTGGACTCTTCTATTCAAAGTTCTCTCATGACATGGATCCACAAGGTCTGGGGTCTTCTATCCTGAGTTCTCCCATGACATGGATCTCCTGAAATCTGGAGTCTTCTATCCAAAGTTCTCCCATTACATGGATCTCCTGAGGTCTGGAGTCTTTTATCCCAGGGTCTTTCATGACTTGGATCTCTAAGGTCTGGGGTCTTCTATCCCGACATCTCTCATGACATGGAGCTCCTGAAATCTGGAGTCTTCTATCTAAAGTTCTCCCATTACATGGATCTCCTGAGGTCTGGAGTCTTTTATCCCAGGGTCTTTCATGACTTGGATCTCTAAGGTCTGGGGTCTTCTATCCCGACATCTCTCATGACATGGAGCTCCTGAAATCTGGAGTCTTCTATCCAAAGTTCTCCCATTACATGGATCTCCTGAGGTCTGGAGTCTTTTATCCCAGGCTCTTTCATGACTTGGATCTCTAAGGTCTGGGGTCTTCTATCCCGACATCTCTCATGACATGGAGCTCCTGAAATCTGGAGTCTTCTATCCAAAGTTCTCCCATTACATGGATCTCCTGAGGTCTGGAGTCTTTGATCCCAGAGTCTTTCATGACTTGGATCTCCTGAAAGCTGGAGTCTTCTATCCAAATTTCTCTCATGACACGGATCTCCTGAGATCTGGATTCTTCTATATCAGGGTCTATCATGACACATATATTCGAGGTCTGGGGTCTTCTGTCCCCAGTTCTCTCATGACTTGGATCTCCTGAAGTCTGGAGTCTTCTATCCCTAGTTCTCTCATGACACCTATCGCAGAGGTAGACTTTTATCCAAAGTTATTTCATGACATGGATCTCCTGAAGCCTTGAGTCTTCTATTCCAGGCTCTCTCATTACATGGATCTTTGGAGGTCTGGAGTCTTCTATCCCTACTTCTCTCTTAACACCAGTATTCTGAAGTCTGCAGTCTTCTATCCTGAGTTCTTTCAGGACTTGGAGGTCTGGAGTCTTCTATCCCTACTTCTCTCATGACACAGATCTCCTGAAGTCTGCAGTATACTATCCCGAATTCTCTCATCACACGATTTCCTGATATCTGGAGTGTTCTATCCTGAGTTCTCTCATTACACAGATCTCCTGAAGTCTGGACTCTTCAATCTCAAGTTCTCTCATGACATGGATCTCCTGGAGTCTGGAGTCTTCTATCCCAAGTTCTCTCATGACCCGGATTTCCCAAAGTCTGGAGTCTATTGCCGTGTCATTTTATTTGTAGAAACTTATGATCTCAACGTACTTGCTGCAACCACAAGGAATTCCATACACACAGAATACCAGGTTTTCTCCTTGACAATGTACTACAATTGGGTGTGCAGTTAGAAGCAACTAGTACAATGTTCATCTAGCTTGCTGACTCAACTGCAATAACTATTAACTAAAAACACTGTATACAGTACAATCAACACGTTTCATAGGCAAGGCCTCTCCTTCTTCAGGAACTGAAGGCTTTTCATTCCCAACCGCATTGGCTGTATTTGATGTTTTCCAAAAAATAATGAATCATAAGTGAGATGACCATTGTACCAGGCGCTATTAGGCCCTGGCCAAAAATACATAGGGCCAGATTCAGGTAGATGGGAGCATCTTTGCTCTGGAGTAACGCTTCTCATTTGCGTTACTCTGCCGAAATTTTAGGAGCAAGTGCTGTTATTCAGGAAGCACTTGCTCCTAAAGTTGCGGCAGCGCATCGCAAATGAGCCAGCGGAATTCAAATTAGGCGGGTACGGGGCGTGTAGTATTCTAACTATGCGCGATCCCGCGGCGAACGTACTGCGCATGCGTCGAGTGTCAATGCATCCCAGTGCGCATGCTCCAAATTCTGTCAGTGAACGTCAATGACGTCACATTCCCATTCATGAATGTTTTACGCAAGCGACGCGATTTGTTTTTTTTTCGACGCGATGGCGACACCTATACTTAACATAGGATACTCCACTAGGGGGCTGCTTTATCTATACGCCGCGTATCGCTTCCGGAAACGTCGTAAAGTCACTGCGTCGCGCCCGAAAAAGATCGTGAATTGCCGATTCCCGCTCATTAACATATTTTTGGAGCGTAAATCGGCGGGAACGCCCCCGGCGCCATTTTTAAGTTGAAGTAACGATGCAATGGCGAAATTCAATTACGCCGATCGCATCGGAACTCCAACCCGGCGTTTCTTGTTTTCTGGTTATAGAAAACAGAAATGCCGGCTTAAAGTGACAGTTAACTCTTCATGAATCTGGCCCATACTGTATATGTGTATTCAGTAGGAACTGCTTCCGCCTGTCCTTAGGTGGCCTGTATGTTCAGTGGAAACCTCTTCAACTCATGCTCAGGCATCCTGTATATTCAGTAGAGAACGTAAGGAACACTGTGACCCATTCTTAGGTGTCCTGTGTATTTAGTAGGGGTCCCTCCATCCCATCTTTGAGTGTCCTGTGTGTTCAGTAGGAACTGCCTCCACCTTTTCTTGGGTAGCCTGTGTGTTCAGTAGGAACTGCTTCAACTCATACTTGGGTGTCCTGTGTATTCAGTGGGAACCTCTTCAACCCATCCTTGGGTATCCTGTGTATTCAGTGGGAAACTCTTCAACCCATCCTCAGTTGTCCTGTGTATTCAGTAAGGAAAGTAGGGAACACTGTGAGCCATTCTCAGGTGTCTTGTGTAGGGGTCCCTCCATCCCATCTTCGGGCAACTTGTGTATTCAGTGGAGAACAAACTGACCCAACCTTGAGGTGGGCCGATGGCAAAAGGGTTGGGAGAAACTTTTCCACAAACTCAGTGGGGTGAGGACACTCTAGCACCTCCACCATGCCCACGACGCAGAGGTTGTTCCTCCTCTTGCGATTCTCAGTGTCCTCTGCTTTGTATTCCAGGGATCTGATTTTGGTGTGTAGCATGCGGAGGTCAGCGGTATGGCCCTCAACTGTATCCTCCATGTTGCTTATGCGCTGCTCCGCAGATGTGATTCTGGATCTTACTTTGTCCATTTCCTGCCTGATTAACCCCACATCCAGCTGGACAGCATCCACCTTTGTGGTCAGAGAGGTGACTGATGCATGGCAGTTTGTGATGGCTGCCAGGACCTCAGTAAGTCCTGTCTGGAACGGTGAGGGCAGCTCCTGGTTCTCTGTTTGGGACACCATGTTTGTGGAGGGGCGCCCTTCTTTCCCCACGCGGTCCGGGACGGATTACTCCGGTATGGGGGGGAAATTATACTTCTTACCCTGTCCTTTCGATGTCCAGGATGAGCAGCGTCGCATGGGGATGATACCTGCCGCTGTAGGAGCACTGTAGTCGCCAGGAGGACATGCCGGCAGAGCTTTCTCAGATGCCTCCGCTCAGTGCGCCATCTTGGACACGCCAACTGACCTGCTGGGGCCTGTCCTGTGCTTTCAGTAGGGCCTGCTGGGTCCTGTCCTGTGTGTTCAGTAGGGCCCACCATACATTTTTTTTCTTCTCCTGCACATGTGTTTGTTTTTGTTTTGCAACATTGTGGAGCACTTACATATTCCAGCAAACCTCACAATTGGGGTTAGGCTGCATTCACACCTGAGCGGCAAGTAACGCCGCATACGCGGCTTTACTTGCCGCGCTTCGATTTATTTATTTTTTTTTTTTTTTTTTTTACAAATCTTCCCATTCATGTCTATGGGCGAACGCCAATGTCGCTTGAAAAAAAGGGTCCGGGACTTTTTTTCAGGCGACAGGCGTTCGGCGTCTCAGAGATGTGAACCATCTCTATAGACATGAATGGGAAATTTCCCCTCCAGCGGCACGAGCGTCGCGCGACAGGCGTTTTGCCGCTCAGGTGTGAATGGGCTTAAGTCAGACAATACAGAATAGGCTGATGTAAAGAACTATGAAAGAAAAGGCAGTTAGACCCGGCACACAAGAGCTTGCACTCTTTGATGGAAATCAGTTTCAGGTATATTTTGTTAGGTGCAGCACACTCAGTAAGGTGTTAGTATAACACTTCCAAGTATTTATTACCTCTCTCAGAAATCACAGGACTCCCCCTGATAATGTCTTTATCTTCTTTTCTTCCTCGAAGGAAGGACGTTGCCATCTTTGTTTGTCCATCATCCAAAGTATGCATCTACTTCCTGGACTGACACGCTGACTCAGAGATGACACAATCGTATCTATGCAGTTCTCAAATACAGTGGAACCTTGGATTAGCAGCATAATCTGTTCCAGGAGAATGCTCGTAATCCAAAGCACTCGCATATCAAAGCGAGTTTCCCCATAGAAGTCAATGGAAACAATTAGTTCAACATTGACTTCTATGGCATGCAGTACCGCATGTGGCCAGAGGTGGGGGGGGGGGCGCCGGAGAGCCTTGGAAATTCTCGGAAAGGGACAGCTCGGCTGAACTTGGAAAGGCTTGGGAACTAAGTATTTCCGAGGCGCCCCCGCACCTCTGGCCAAATGCGGTACTGCACACCGCTGTGGCATATGTGGCTTGAATCCTGCTCGTATTGCGAGACAAAAAAATAAGAAATGCTCGTATTGTGAAACGCTTGGAAGCATTGAACTTCATATTTTTCAGCACGTCGTCGTGTTTTACGTCACCGCGTTCTGACACGATCGTTTTTTTAACCGATGGTGTGTAGGCACATCAGACCTTCAGTCATAGGTAGGTGATGGTGAAGCGCTGTGAATCCTAATAGGGTATATAACCAAAGGGTAAATACCAAGGGAGATAAGCTAAGTGACTGTATGGTGAACAGAGAGGTGAATAAGCAACAAATAAATAAACATGTGAAATGTACCAAACACACAATGGAATAAATAAAATGCAATATACAAAATATGAACCAAAAAAATTAATAAATAAATAATAAAAAAAAAGTGAATAAAAAACACAAATGAAAATAGCTGTGCGTGACAGCACATGGCTAGGTGTATAGCATATAAACACGTGAAAAGTCCATAAAAAAATGAAGACTCCAAAGCCCAAAAAGTGGTACGGTGTGAAAGCAGCTACGGTGTGAAAGCAGGCAGACTTCGGTGCGCACACCTCTTGTGGTACTAAAATGCTCACCTCAGAGCCATAGCACGGATGGCCCAAAGTACCAAACAGTAGTTGCTGGGGTGCAACCACACTTATTGAGGTTGAAATGGAGAACTTCTTCACCAGGTGCTCATACAGACATGAAAGGCAGAAATGAATGGAAAGTGACGTAACCTTAAAAAGTCAGTCAGCTTCATCGGTTAACCTATGAAAACGGTCCTTAGGATGGACTGATCGTGTGTACGCGGCCTTAGGGAGAGAGGAGACCGATCTGTGTCCCTTGTACATAGGGACACAGATCGGTCACCTCCCCTAGTCTTCCCCCTTCCCCCACAGTTAGAACACAATGCAGGGCACACATTTAACCCCTTCCTCGCCCCCTAGTGTTAACTCCTTCAATGCCAGTCACATTTATACAGTAATCAAAGCATATTTATAGAACTGATTGCAGTATAAATGTGAATGGTGCCAAAAATGTGTCAAAAGTGTCCGATGTGTCCGCCAGAATGTCGCAGTCCCAAAAAAAATCGCAGATCGCCGCCATTACTAGTAAATTACTAATAATAAAAAATAATAATAATTCTGTCCCCTATTTTGTAGGTGCTATAACTTTTGCGCAAACCAGTCGCTTATTACGATTTTTTTTTTTTTTACCAAAAATATGTGGAAGAATCAGAGTGGCCGTTTGCGATGCGATCTGTGCGGCGAATGAGAGATGATCTCATAGATCATCTCTCATTGCCGTTTTTACACAGAGACAGCGTCCTGTCTCTGGAGAGGAGGAGACCGATCTGTGTTCCTTGTACATAGGGAGACAGATCGGTCACCCCCCCTCCCCCCACAGTTAGAACACACCTAGGATACACATTTAACCCCTTCCTCACCCCCTAGTGTTAACCCCTTCAATGCCAGTCACATTTATACAGTAATTAGTGCATATTTATAGCACTGATCGCAGTATAAATGTGAATGGCGCCAAAAATGTGTCAAAAGTGTCCGATGTGTCCGCCATAATGTTGCAGTACCAATAAAAATCGCAGATCGCCGCCATTTCTAGTAAAAAAAAAAAATAATAAAAAATAATAATTCTGTCCCCTATTTTATAGGCGCTATAACTTTTGCGCAAACCAGTCGCTTATTAGGTTTTTTATTTTTTTACCAAAAATATGTAGAAGAATACGTATCTGCCTAAACTGAGGAAAAAAATGTGTTTTTTTTTTTTTTAAATTTGGATATTTATCATAGCAACAAGTAAAAAATTTTTTTATTTTTTTTTTTCAAAATTGTCGCTCTTTTTTGTTTATAGCGCAAAAAATAAAAACCGCAGAGATCGAATACCACCAAAAGAAAGCTCTACTTGTGGGGAAAAAAGGACGCCAATTTTGTTTGGGAGCCACGTCGCACGACCGCGCAGTTGTCAGTTAAAGCGACGCAGTGCCGGTAGCTGAAATTTCACATGGGCAGGAGGGGGGGATATGTGCCCAGTAAGCGAGTGGTTAACCCCTCGTTGACCAGTGTCTTATTTGCAGCACATTGAAGTGCGTGATTGCCAGGAAGAGGTGTCATATCTACCGCCGATCTATTTAAAGGCACATTAGTCTAAAAAAAAAAAGCCCCAAAGCGAGGCTGTGATTGGTCGGCCATCGCAGAACATGTCTATAAATAAACTTTGTAGCTATTATTTAATCCATAGACCAGCAATCTTTCATCGGATCAGTTTACGGATCCATCTGTCCGTCTGTCATTTACTGGTTCCCTCCATTCTGATGGAATTCCTGTTTATTCCGTCCACGTCCTGGATCTAAAAAAAATACTCCCGCTGTGATGTCACAGATACATTGTAATCACATGTAACATTATATGGTGACAGATTTCCCCCGGCAGATGGAGGCAGCGGGTAGTGTTGGGATATTCGGTGATTTTTTGGTGTAACCTCAGCCGGGATGTTGCAGTCCTGGAAGCGCGGTGACGGATGGATCACTGACCTGCAGGGTATCATGAGTGAGGAAGGAGGAAGAGGGGGGGGGGGGGCTCCGGCACTAATATAGGACATATGGGCAGTCATCCTCATAACCATCCCAAGACAGGAAGTCTTCCCCAACATCAAAGCCTGCCGGCTGCGCTCTGCGCCATAAATATACCGAAGAGACACAACTCAGCTGAATCTTGAGGGAAACGTACATTGTATACAAACATAGGAGAGGGGCCGCCATTGGAGACAGCGCCGGTTATGGCCGGAGTGGTTGTGTCTATTGACGTTGGCGGTGATGTCATGAACACCGGGGCTGGATCATTAGCTGAGATAATGAAGATGGGATCGTTAGTTCAGCGCTAATCATTCTAATGGCAGTCTGCGCTGTACTGCGTGTCATGGCGGCGGAAAGAGTCCTGTATTTAGATGGATTACCAGCAGTCCATGTGAATAGTAATTTAAAAACTAAATATCCTCTAAATTCATTGGCTGCTCTTTCTTCTTGTGCAGGTTGACTGGTCTTATCTCCGCCCCCTCCTGTCATGTTCTGCAGGGAGCTTGTAGTGGGTGGAGCCTGCTTGTCCCCTCCCTCAGCTCTGCTCTCTCCTTGTGCAGGGTAACTGGTCTTATCTCCGCCCCCTCCTGTCATGTTCTGCAGGGAGCTTGTGGTGGGTGGAGCCTGCTTGTCCCCTCCCTCAGCTCTGCTCTCTCCTTGTGCAGGGTAACTGGTCTTGTCTCCGCCCCCTCTTGCTGTTTTCTGCAGGGAGCCTGTAGTGGGTGGAGCCTGCTTGTCCCCTCCCTCAGCTCTGCTCTCTCCTTGTGCAGGGTAACTGGCCTTGTCTCCGCCCCCTCCTGCCGTTTTCTGCAGGGAGCCTGTAGTGGGTGGAGCCTGCTTGTCCCCTCCCTCAGCTCTGCTCTCTCCTTGTGCAGGGTAACTGGTCTTGTCTCCGCCCCCTCCTGCTGTTTTCTGCAGGGAGCCTGTAGTGGGTGGAGCCTGCTTGTCCCCTCCCTCAGCTCTGCTCTTTCCTTGTGCAGGGTAACTGGTCTTGTCTCCGCCCCCTCCTGCCGTTTTTTGCAGGGAGCCTGTAGTGGGTGGAGCCTGCTTGTCCCTTCCCATAACTCTGCTGTCTCTCCTTGTGCAGGGTGACTGGTCTTGTCTTCGCCCCCTCCTGTCGTTTTATTGCAATCACTGATACCAATATGGGGGGTCCCTAAAGTTACCGGAGAAATCACCGTTTAACATGGGAGTCTATAGAAGGGGTGCCCGACTTTGAAAAATCGGTGCTCACCGGTCGAAGGTCCCCGGACATAGATACCACAGCTGGGGGTTATTATTGCAATCACTGATACTAATGTTGGGGGTTATTATTACTGACATTCACATAGATTCTGGGGGTTATTATTGCATCCACTGGCACCAATGCTGGAGGTTATTATGGCAATCACTGATACCAATATGGGGGGCTATTATTGCAATCACTGATGCCAATGCTGGGGGTTATTATTACTGCCACTGACACCAATGCTGGGGGTTATTATTGCAATCACTGATACCAATATGGGGGGGTTATTATTGCAGTCACTGATACTAATGCTGGGGGTTATTATTACTGCCATTCACATAGATTCTGGGGGTTATTATTGCATCCACTGGCACCAATGCTGGATGCTATTATTGCAAACAATGATACTAATGTTGGGGGTTATTACAATGACTGATACTAATGTTGGGGGTTATTATTGCAATCACTGATACTAATGTTGGGGGTTATTATTGCAATCACTGATACCAATGCTGGAGGTTATTATTGCAATCACTGATACCAATGTTGGGGGTTATTATTGCAATCACTGATACCAATGTTGGGGGTTATTATTGCAATCACTGATACCAATGTTGGGGGTTATTATTGCAATCACTGATACCAATGTTGGGGGTTATTATTGCAATCACTGATACCAATGTTGGGGGTTATTATTGCAATCACTGATACTAATGTTGGGGGTTATTATTGCAATCACTGATACCAATGCTGGGGGTTATTATTGCAATCACTGATACTAATGTTGGGGGTTATTATTGCAATCACTGATTCCAATGCTGGGGGTTATTGCATTCCAACTTTTCCAGTGATACACACAATGCAGTAGGACCAACACGTTGGGGCGTCGAGTTGCATTATATAGCCCATTGATTTTGAATGAGCTGCCTAATCTGAGGCAATGCACCTCACTGCACAAATATTTGTTGGGGGGTCCTCCATAATTTTTAGTTTGACCATCACTGCATTATACCCCCCCCCCCCCCCCATGTTTGGTCTCTGTATGTAGCTCTTGTTTAGTATTGGGTGTACAGCTTTATGTTGGCACTTTATAAAAGATAATAATGATGACATTTCGATACTTCTGTATCAGTATAGGATGGACCTGTGGAGCGCGGGCCCCGGGGCCCTGATATTGGAAGCAGATTGGGTTAGGTGAATGCAGTGCTCTGGATATCATTGTCAGGAGATCCTTTCATGCAATTAGTGCCCCCAGTGCCCCCCCTCTACTCAGAATGAATACAGGGGCTTTGAAGATAAGAAAATGTACAAGACAAATGCAGCATCAGCTGACAGTCCAGGCTGCGTATTAACCCTTCCCCGTCTGCCAGGAGGCTCAGGCCCAGCTGGTCAGCCCCCCCCATAGGTCATCTGCTGACATTTGATCGATCGGATGATATAAAGAAGATCCTCGTGTGGGGTCAGAGGTCGGCTTTTCATCATTTTGGATGTTGAGGTTCGGTCTGTGGCAGCAGAGGGGTTCACGTCACGGGTCAGAGGTCTCCCCCCCATCTTTGTCCCTGGGGGAAGGGACACACTCCTCTGGGACAATGCCATCCTGATTAGATTTGGCTTCATTGGAATCACAAAAGCCACTCAGACCCTCTTCATTAACCCCTTCCCGCCCGGCCTGCCAGAGCCCCAGGATGCAGGAGGCCGGTGGTCTTTTCAGCGGTGTGGGGGTTAATGGGGCTGGGTAGGACCTTTGGGGTCATCTCTGATTATCATTTGAAGAGGGCCAGATAAGGAAAGTGTTGGTCAGCCTACTGAAAAGGATTATATCGATCCTTTCACCACTGGACAAGTAGCATTGATAGGCACACGTCTGTCCATCAGTGTCCGGAGCGCTGGGGTGGCACGAGCCGGATGAGCCAACCAATACAACGGAGGCCAGGCAGGTGCTGATTCTGTTGTTACAGCGTATGGCGAATGGCCATGGGGTCATTTATTAATGCAAATATCGGTACAAAAGGTGTCTGCTGTCTTTGTAATAATACATCTGTTTGTGTGGCAGGGACAGAAGTTAACGGACACAGCGAATTCAACAACAAGATTGTGGTTCCCCATCATCATCCAGCTGTCACATCCATCTCTTTACCAAAGGAGCTTACACTCTAATGTACCCACCACAGACACACACTATTATTGTTATACATTTACATTATATAGCTCTGACATATACCGCAGTGCTGTACAGAGAATACTAAGCCAGTCACATCAGTCTCTGTACCAGAAGAGCTTACACTCTAATGACCCCCCCCCCCCCCCCCAGCCACACATTATTATTATTTTTCTTATTATTATTATTATACATTCCTATAGCTCTGACATATACCGCAGTGTTGTACAGAGAACATGGAACCATTCACATCAGTTTCTGCACCAGAAGAGCTTACACTCTAATGACCCCCCACCAGCCACACATTATTATTATTATTAATTATTATTATTATACATTTATAGAGCTCTGACATATATCACAGTGCTGTACAGAGAACACTGAGCCGGTTACAGCAGTCTGTGTCACGGAGGAGCTTACACTCTAATGTCCCCTCACAGACACACATTATTATTATTAATTTATATTATTATTATTATACAGGATTTATATAGCGCCAACAGTTTACGCAGCGCTTTAAAAATATAAAATGGAGACAATACAGTTACAATACAATAAAAATACAAGAGGATTAAGAGGGCCCTGCTCAGAAGAGCTTACAATCTAATAGGGTGGGGCAGGTGGTTCGTCGGCACCCAAACCCGCTTTTAAATTTGCGGTGGCACCCTTCCCCGCTTCTCAATTCGAGGGGGCCCATGCCTGAAGCTGAGTAAGGGGTCCCAAAATTCCTGATGGCGGCCCTGGGCGGAACTACCAGGGTCTCACTGGGCCCTGGTGTTCCATCACCATGCGGGTCCCTGCCGTAGCCCCCTTTATGGTTTCTTGCACCATGGCCCTGAAGGTTCTAGTCAGGCCTCTGGTCACTGTCCACCTCTGGATGTAACACACATCTGCTCCTCTGCGACTGGTGCAAGGATCTTGCAATCTAAAAGGCCGCTGAAGCTATCTCTTGTAGTTCTGCCCCTCCCAGCGGCGGTGCTGATACTGGTACGGTACACATGATAACTGTTTGCTGTAATTAATAGCAGAGGATCTTCTAACATCATACACCTGGGGGGAAGCTCAGGGATGATGGAAGCCTTGGCTCAGACATGACCCCGTGTTTGATCACGGAGACAGGGATTTCACAAATCGAGGAGACGGGCCTTTGAAGGCGGCAGGGGCCGGTAGAAGCCATGGACATCCAAAGGGGCCTCCTGACACCTTCCAGAAACTGGAAAGATTTCTTTTATCTGGATGGGGAAGGGCAGGACGAGGGCAGAGCGTGCAATGCAAATAGAGAACAGATTGCACTTTGCACATGATGAGGCCATTTGGGCCCAGAAAAGGTCTCACCTGGTCACTTACGCCTGCCTGTGAAGGGGCTCGTTGGCTTGTCCTGGAGGTGACGGCACTCCTCCTTTGACGAGGAAACATTTGTCCAAGAGAGTGCTGAACACAAGGACAGGCGGGGGATCTTCAAAGAGAACCATTAATAGCACACTAGCACCACCAGGCCAAGTACATGCGAGCTCCGCAGGGCCTGCCTGGGGCCCGAACACCGATCTCCAATGTGATGGAGGAGCCACGTCGCAGCTTACTGTCATCTCTGGCTGCACCAGATGAAGGATGAACGTCTCCCCTATGGAGATCAACCCTTGTCTTTTATACATTTTCATTTGGAAACATAATAACAATCCAGAGTTATTTATGACATGCAACATTGTTTCATTATTAATTTGCACAGATTACCCGTCTAAAGACAGGAATTTGCACCCACTTCCGGCCACAGCAGAGTCGGGCAAAAGATGGGTTTTCCTAGCACACATCTGGAGCCAATCGGAGGGTGCAGCGCGACTCGCGCATGCGCCGTAGGAAACCGGGCAGTAAAGCCGGAGCGCTTCACTTCCTGGTTCCCTCACCGTGGATGGAGGGGGGAGCAGCAGAGACGAGCGAACGCTCGTCTCTCTGCTGCGGACGGCGCTGGACTCCAGGACAGGTAAGTGTCCTAATATTAAAAGTCAGCAGCTGCAGTATTGGCTTTTAATATTTTGTTTTAATGGGCCGTCCGCTTTAAGTTGTTGGTCAAGAGTCAGGGGGGACAACTTACAGTGGATGTAACCCCAATTCATGAAATTTGAGATGGGCACATATATCTGCAGTATTTTTTTATCTCTCTTCAAAGAGCCAAGTCCCATAGCTCTCTCCTGACCCGTTCCTCTGTTATCAGCATGAAAACTTCTGACAAATTCTCGGACACATCAGATAAAAGCAGCCTGACATTTCTGCCCAGGGAGGTTGCTATAAATAGATTAGCAGGCATCTGGCCCTGTTACAAAACACCTCTGAGAGTCTCTGCCTATGATGAGAGGGGGTGTGCGTCTTTCCTCCAATCAGCAATGTTAGCTATCATGGCTGGAGGCCCAGACATCACACTCTGTGTAAAACAGGAAGAGAAAATGGGTGTATTCTGACAAAGCCAGGTCCCTCTTTCAGGATACAATCAACCTCATTTGTGTAGAAGGAGGAGTCTTTTTTTTTTTTTTTTATGTAGTCAGCTTTATGCCCCCTACACACAATCTGAATATATGACAGATCGTACGACTTTTTTTTTGTCGCGAGTAGAAATGAAATAGGTTATTAACTGCTTGCCGACCCCCCACCGCAGTTATACGGCGGCAGGTCAGCACTGCTAGGCGAGAGCACGTAGCTCTACGTCCTATCTTTTGCGACCGCTAGGGGGCACGCGCGCGCCGCCGGCGGGCCACTCGCGCGCCCGCCGGGCACACGCGCTCGTTCGTTACAGAGCGGGGACTGGGAGCTATGTGTGTAAACACATAGCTCTCGGTCCTGTCAGCGGGGGAAACACTGAACTTCTGTTCATACAATGTATGGACAGAAGATCAGTGATTCCCCATAGTGAGGCCACCCCCCCCCATACAGTTAGAACACACCCAGGAACACACTTAACCCCTTCCCTGCCCCCTAGTGTTAACCCCTTCACTGCCAATGGCATTTTTATAGTAATCCAATGCATTTTTATAGCATTGATCGCTATAAAAATGCCAATGGTCCCAAAAATGTGTCAAAATTGTCCGATGTGTCCGCCATAATATCGCAGTACCGAAAAAAAACGCTGATTGCCGCCATTACTAGTAAAAAAAAAAATATTAATAAAAATGCCATAAAACTACCCCCTTTTTTGTAAACGCTATAAATTTTGCGCAAACCAATCAATAAACGCTAATTGCGATTTTTTTTTTTTTTATGAAAAATATGTAGAAGAATACGTATCGGCCTAAACTGAGGAAAAAAAATGTTTTTTTAGATATTTTTTGGGGATATTTATTATAGCAAAATGTAAAAAATATTGCTTTTTTTTCAAAATAGTGGCTCTATTTTTGTTTATAGCGCAAAAAATAAAAACCGCAGAGGTGATCAAATACCACCAAAAGAAAGCTCTATTTGTGGGAAAAAAAAGGACGCCAATTTTGTTTGGGAGCCACGTCGCACGACCGCGCAATTGTCAGTTAAAGCGACGCAGTGCCGAATCACAAAAAGTGCTCTGGTCAGGAAGGGGGTAAATCCTTCCGGGGCTGAAGTGGTTAAGTCATGAAAATTCTCGTACGACAGAAAAAAAAAAATCGGAATTGATGTCATGTGTTGTAATGTATTTGAATAATATTTTCAGACGACAACTGTACTGACTAAACGAAAATCGTATGATTTGGTACCGTACGAGGAAAAATGTCCGAAAAAATAATATCGGATGAACTGTCATGATCGGCTCTCGGAAGACCTGTACTAACGATCCAATTATCGTACGATTCTTCCTCGGACAACATTTTTCGGACGATACTCGGGGAGTGTGTACGGGCCATTAGTGTGATCTGGTCACTGTGAACTATAAACAATTGCATGTTTTTTTGGAGGGTTTTTTCATCCTTTGTTCCATCTCAATGCTGCTGATCTCCTGCAGCCTCTGTCACCCACTTCCTGTCTACATGCACTAGTCACCTGGTTATGGGGATGTGTACTTTTGATTGTTTGATGGCAGTAGCAATTTCCAATCCTCTGATGTTTTAGCGCATTTTACTACATTAGGGCTAACTAAATAGATTAGAGTGCAAGCTTCCCAGACAAGCTGGTCTCTCCTTCCTCGAAAGATTTCACTACAATGGCCCGGATTCACATACATCGGCGCATATTTATGCCGCCGTAGCGTATCTTATTTACGCTACGCCGGCGCAGCGCGGAGAGGGAAGCATGGAATTCACAAAACAAATGCTCCCAACTCTGCGCCGGCGTAGCGTATATTCCTGGGCGTAAGTCAGCGTAAGTGGAAGTGGGCGTGTTACATTTAAATGAAGCGTGACCCCATGCAAATGATGGGCTGAGCTGCAGACAAGTACTTAAAACGAACTGCGCATGCGTACGCATCCCAGTGCTCACAATCACGTCGAAATAACTGCCTAAGATACGTGGAATCACTGTCTACGACATGAACGTAACCTACGCCCAGCCCCTATTCACGTACGACGTAAACTACGTAAAATTAGACGGCGTTCGTTCCCTGGTCCATACCTTTGCACGAGTTGCGCCTCCAATATGGGGAATAACTTTCCGCTGGACGTAAACCTTACGCAAATCACTTAAAACATGCGTCGGGCGCAAGTACGTTCGTGAATCGGCGTATCTCCCTCATTCGCATATTTGCATCGAAAATCAATGGGAGTACCAAATGCGTCCAGCGTAACTATGCGCCCACTATACGCCGGCGTAGGCAAGTTACGTCAGTCGGATTAAGTCAGTTTTTTAGCGTATCTTAGTTCTATGGGTGCGGCGCATATTTGTACTTACGCGGCGTATCTCGAGATACGTCGGCGTAAGTGCTTTATGAATCCGGGCCAATCTGTTTAGTTAGCCCAGTAAATGGCATCCCTAAATCCAAATGTCTACTGTTGCTGATGGCAAATGCGGTACAGCACTCTGCTGCTATGAAGGTCCTCTTCCCATCTTCTTCATCTCTCACTGTTAATGGTGGAATTATTGGATGTCCTCTCAGCGGCGGTGGGGGGATCCTTTGATCTCAGCCAAGTCTTCGCTCCTGATTGAAGGCGCTGGAGCCTTTTAGCACTCTCTTGACCAGGGGGATCCATTCGGATGAGGCATGTCAATGGCCCACATCATCAATGGATGCGGCTTTTCTCAACTCAGAACAAAGCTGAGAGGGACATTAAACCCGGCACTTTCTCCCTCAGGCATAGAGAGGACTCGGAGGACATCAGCGACTCGGCCAGATGCCACTTTGATGCTTGACAGGACCAGAGGAGCACACGTGAGATTTTACAAGTGGATGCAGAACATGGAAGAGGGAAGAAAAAGGCCAAGCGGTCCATCAAGTCTGCCTAATTTTCTTGTCTTTTGCTTTTCTTTTTGGTTGTGTTTTTAGTTTTTTGATCTTTTTTGTCTGAGTTTAGATCTATGTCTCTTCGAAGCATGTTTAACCCCTTGCTTACTGGGCACTTAAACCCCCCTCCTGCCCAGACCAATTTTCAGCTTTCAGCGCTGTCGCACTTTGAATGACAATTGCGCGGTCATACAACACTGTACCCAAATGAAATGTTGATCAATGTTGATCATTTTTTTTCCCACAAATAGAGATTTCTTTTGGTGGTATTTAATCACCTTGGCGGTTTTTATTTTTTGTTATAAAAAAATACAGAATAAAAAATAAATATGAAAAAACTTTTTATATTTTGTTATCAAATTTTGCAAATTGATGTACGCTGATGAAGCTGCACTGATGGGCACCGATGGGCTACACTGATGGGCACCGATAGGCTGCACTTATGGGCTGCACTGGTGGGCACTGATAGGTGGCACTGGTGGGCACTGAGAGGTAGCACTGATGGGTGGCACTGAAGAGCATTGATTGGTGGCACTGGTGGGCACTGGCAGGTGGCACTGACAGTTGGCACTAATAGGTGTCATTGATAGGTGGCAGTGATGGACACTGATGGGTGGCAATGATGGGCACTGATCAGCACTGGTAGGTGAGACTGATAGGCAGCACTGCTAGGTGGCACTGATGAGGCACTGACTTGTAGCTTCACAACAGCTGGAGGGCTGCCAGTTTGAGACCCCTGGTGTAGCTAGACAAGACTTCAGTCCCTGCATGCAAGGGTGGCTCCATAGGATGTTGCATGAGAAAGGAGCCACCCTGAAACAGAAAACCAGAGGCAGTGGTCATGTCACCAGCTTAAACACATGGTGCTGATTAAGGGAAAACTGGGTACCTTACACATGGCAACCTGGGGGAACCCAGACTGCAGTCGAGGGTGCCATGTCACCTTGGTTGAGAAATCCTAAAAATTAATCCATTGGGAGTCATTAGGAAAAGACCTGTTACTTTGGTGGTGGTCAGTGGGAAGAATGTCCCCCTTACAATTGTGGTCAGAATGCAACCCTTGCTATAATGTTGCTGGCTCTGCCAAGCAGTGTTGGCCCTGGAACTGTGCAGGCACCATCACGATGGCCGGTCAATTAGCCACAGCTCAAGGAACCCTTAGCCACTTCTGGAGAAACCCTGGTTGAGAATGACTGGCTTGGATGTATTTAACACATTTATGGGTAATCATCTCCTAAACATGAAGACATAGTAGGCTTTCACTGGTTGCCACCCTTTCCATCATCCTTCTGGCTCTACCAAGTGGTGCTGGACCTGTACAGGCACCACCAGCAGATAGGAGGTCAATCAGCCACAGCTAAAGGAACCCCTAATCATTTCTGGAGGAACCCTAGTTGAGAATGGCTGGCTTGTATGGATTCAACCCATTGATGGGCAATCATCTCAACATGAAGACACAATAGGCTTGCACTAGTTGTAACCCTTGCCATTATGCGGCTGGCTCTATAAAGTTGTGTTGGGCCTGGATCTATACAGGCACCATCAGAGGGGAGGTCAATCAGCCACAGCTCAAGGAACCCATAGCTACCTCTGGAGGAACTGTAGTTGAGAATGGCTGGCTTGGGTAGATTTAACCCATTTATGGACAGCCATCTCCTAAACATGACACTGTAGGTTTGCACTGGTGTCCATCCTTGCCATCATGTGCCTGGCTTTGCCGAATGGTATTGGTCCTGGAACTGTGCAGACACATCAGATGAGAGGTCAATCATCCACAGCTTAGGGAACCCATGACCACCTCTGGAGGAATCCTAGTTGGAAATAACTGGCTTGGATGGATTCAACAACCCATTTATGGTCAACCATCTCATGAACATGAAGACACGGTAGGCCAGTGATGGGGAACCTTGGCACCCCAGATGTTTTGGAACTACATTTCCCACAATGCTCCACTACACCGCAGAGTGCCTTCATGTTTAGCCATAAATGGGTTGATGCCATCCAAGCCAGACAACTAGAGCTCCTCCAGAAGGTGTCATGGGTTCCTTAAGCTGTGGCTAACTGTAGGCTTTCACCAGAGTTTTTTTTCTCCTGTTCTTCCATTATAAGTTTAGGTCACGTCTATAACTGTGGCTCACAGACCAGTATTCAGTCTTCTGCTATTGGAGGGTTAACACATCCAAAAGTTAATTATTTTTAGGGAAGAGACTGCGACCCGCCTCTGACGCATTTCACGTCCAGGATAATCGGATTGCTGGTATCATCACAATATTAGTATTGACAGACGGATGAGCTCCCGACACGGAGGCCAATCACTGGCAGCACGGCGGGGAGTATTCCTGCTAAAATAAGAAAGACGTGCAAAGAAAAGGGCCCTTGTGCGATGTGCGCAGCGAATTGTCCCAGGAATCTCCTTTCTGCAGACAGAATTCGTCATGTGGTTATCGATGACACAATTGTGTGATTGTTGTCGTACTGTCTGCGCACTCCGCGTGTATAGACTTGTGTCATCGCTGATACTTTGTGATGGGATAAGCCTGATATTCCTATCATTGGGATATTTATAGACCTTATTTGGGCCCTTTTCTGCCTTTCCCTCTCCTGCTCCCGAGGGGCCACACACCGCTAGTCCTAGTGCAGGCGCCTGCCACTAATATAGTGAGCTTGTGGCACATACAAGTGTGTAGGGATTGGTAATCCTTAAATATCACTTAAAGTGGAACTTCAGTCATTGAAGGGGTTGTAAAGGTAAATGTTTTTTCGCCTTAAAGGGGTTGAAAAGGGAAAAAAAACGTTCCCTAAATATTTTCCTTTCCCTTAGTGCAGTGTTTTTTCACCTTAATACATAGGATGCATTAAAGGGGTTGTAAAGGAAAAACATTTTCTCCCTAAATATCTTCCTTTACCTTAGTGCAGTCCTCCTTCACTTACCTCATCCTTCCATTTTGCTTTTAAATGTCCTTATTTCTTCTGAGAAATCCTCACTTCCTGTTCTTCTGTCTGTAACTCCACACAGTAATGCGAGGCTTTCTCCCTGGTGTGGAGAAAGCCTCTTGAGAGGGGAGGGGGCGAGCAGGAGAGTCAGGACGCCCACTAACACACAGCTCCTTTCTCCATCTGCAACGTAGAGAGAGTCCTGACTCTCCTGCTCGCCACCTCCCCCCTCAAGAGGCTTTCTCCACACCAGGGAGAAAGCCCCGCATTACTGTGTGGAGTTACAGACAGAAGAACAGGAAGTGAGGATTTCTCAGAAGAAATAAGGACATTTAAAAGCAAAATGGAAGGATGAGGTAAGTGAAGGAGGACTGCACTAAGGTAAAGGAAGGTATTTAGGGTAAAAAAAAATGTTTTCCTTTACAACCCCTTTAATGCATCCTATGCATTAAGGTGAAAAAACATCCGACAGCACCGCCCCCCGAGCCCCCGTTTTACTTACATCACCCCTCGAAAAGTCCCACGCTCGTCCCCGTCATCCTCTTCGGTTCCCAGACTGGGCGTTGATTGGTTAGGTTTGGACGGATTGATAGCAGCGCAGCCATTGGCTTGGTACTGCTGTCAATCACATCCGCCGACTCGGCGTGACGGGGGGCGAGCCGAGTGATACAGTCGGCATCTGTCCGCCGCTGTATTACGGGAGCGCGCCCGCAAAAGCTTTCCACCATGCGAGCTTGAGTGGTGTACAGGGAGGGTGAGGGGGGCAGGGGCTACTAATGGCACTGATCCCTTATATGGCTCTCTTTGCAGCAGCTGAAAGCTAGCGGGAGGAAGAGGAGGAGAAGCCGGATTTCAGCTGCTGCAGAGAGAATCATACAGGGGATCAGTGCCAGTAATTGCCCACCCCACGGCTGCACCGATCACCCTCTCTGCCCACATCAGATTAGACATGGGCACGCCGAAAAAATTTGTTTCGTAGAGATTCGTTAAACTAGTTGTTTGGTTACGTTCAATTCGATTGATTCGTTCAAAGTTTACTGAATGCTCCGAACAACGAAACAAAATTTGTCTGAATTTTTCCGGAAATCAAATTGAAATTCAAATCTGATTTTAAATCAGTAAATTCAAAAGAAAATTCGAAACGGACAAAATGAATTCCGAATACGAATCCCGAATTTACCGATTTAAAATCAGATTTGAATTTCAATTTGATTTTCGGAAAAATTCAGACAAATTTTGTTTCGTTGTTCGGAGCATTCGGTAAACTTTTGTTTATACTGTAATTCTGGTATTCAGATATATTCGAATCTCCGAATAACAGAAAATGTGTCTGAATATTTATTCAAAACTAAAGGAACCTCCACATGTCTACGTCAGATTCACCCTGCTGGCCCGGGCGCCGCTACAGGAAGACCGGTGGTACCTCCTGATCCAAGGCCCTGGATGGAAGTCAGCAGAGCTTCCCCTCATTTACTAAGCTCTGGAGCAAATGCCGTTGCAAAGTGTTCCGTTTATTTGCCTTTGGTTGCTGCCAACAGGGGGCGACGCAATCTCTTCTCCACCACTCTGTATAAGCTTTCCCCCCATCCTGGAGATTCCCGGAGATTCTGGGACAGTTTTCACTGGCGGGCCGGTGCCGTTCTTTCCATGTCAGGAATCATGTGAGTTGTGATGAACATCATAATGAAATCTGGATGATCTGAGGGCACATAAGATACGGGGAGCGTCCTGAATTCTTCTAGAAAGACTGTGTGGCCTCATTTCGTTTTACCACAAATGGAGAATAATGGTGAGATCGATCGCTATGATGCCAGGATCTTCTCCTGGTAACAACCATCGGTTGATCAGTGAGAAGAATGTCCCTTACATTGGTGATCAGTGGGAAGAATGTCCCTTACATTGGTGATCAGTGAGAAGAATGTTCCTTACATTGGTGATCAGTGGGAAGAATGTCCCTTACATTGGTGATCAGTGGGAAGAATGTCCCTTACATTGGTGATCAGTGAGAAGAATGTCCCTTACATTGGTGATCAGTGAGAAGAATGTCCCTTACATTGGTGATCAGTGAGAAGAATGTCCCTTACATTGGTGATCAGTGAGAAGAATGTCCCTTACATTGGTGATCAGTGAGAAGAATGTCCCTTACATTGGTGATCAGGGGGAAGAATGTCCCTTACATTGGTGATCAGTGAGAAGAATGTTCCTTTTATTTTAATGATCAGTGGGAAGAATGTCCCTTACATTGGTGATCAGTGAGAAGAGTGTCCCTTACATTGGTGATCAGTGGGAAGAATGTCCCTTACATTGGTGATCAGTGAGAAGAATGTCCCTTACATTGGTGATCAGTGAGAAGAATGTCCCTTACATTGGTGATCAGTGAGAAGAATGTCCCTTACATTGGTGATCAGTGAGAAGAATGTCCCTTACATTGGTGATCAGTGAGAAGAATGCCCCTTACATTGGTGATCAGTGAGAAGAATGTCCCTTACATTGGTGATCAGTGAGAAGAATGCCCCTTACATTGGTGATCAGTGAAAAGAATGTCCCTTACATTGGTGATCAGTGAGAAGAATGCCCCTTACATTGGTGATCAGTGGGAAGAATGTTCCTTACATTGGTGATCAGTGGGAAGAATGTCCCTTACATTGGTGATCAGTGAGAAGAATGTTCCTTACATTGGTGATCAGTGAGAAGAATGTCCCTTACATTGGTGATCAGTGAGAAGAATGTCCCTTACATTGGTGATCAGTGAGAAGAATGTTCCTTACATTGGTGATCAGTGAGAAGAATGTCCCTTACATTGGTGATCAGTGAGAAGAATGTTCCTTACATTGGTGATCAGTGAGAAGAATGTCCCTTACATTGGTGATCAGTGAGAAGAATGTCCCTTACATTGGTGATCAGTGAGAAGAATGTTCCTTACATTGGTGATCAGTGAGAAGAATGTCCCTTACATTGGTGATCAGTGAGAAGAATGTCCCTTACATTGGTGATCAGTGGGAAGAATGTCCCTTACATTGGTGATCAGTGAGAAGAATGTCCCTTACATTGGTGATCAGTGAGAAGAATGTCCCTTACATTGGTGATCAGTGGGAAGAATGTCCCTTACATTGGTGATCAGTGAGAAGAATGTCCCTTACATTGGTGATCAGTGGGAAGAATGTCCCTTACATTGGTGATCAGTGAGAAGAATGTCCCTTACATTGGTGATCAGTGAGAAGAATGTCCCTTACATTGGTGATCAGTGAGAAGAATGTCCCTTACATTGGTGATCAGTGAGAAGAATGTCCCTTACATTGGTGATCAGTGAGAAGAATGTTCCTTACATTGGTGATCAGTGGGAAGAATGTCCCTTACATTGGTGATCAGTGGGAAGAATGCCCCTTACATTGGTGATCAGTGAGAAGAATGTCCCTTACATTGGTGATCAGTGAGAAGAATGTCCCTTACATTGGTGATCAGTGAGAAGAATGTCCCTTACATTGGTGATCAGTGAGAAGAATGTTCCCTACATATGAATTGTGAGCGGATTTCCCACCTAATGATCTTTAAATCTGATCTAATTATCCATTAAGGTGTAATAATGGCCCCCTTTGTGGGCACCTGTAGGAAGGGGTCTGAGTGGTAATTTGGACTGGTGTGGGTTTCCTGTGCGGGTTTAATGTTCCTGCTCAGATCTCTGGGGCTGTCAGCTCTTCAGCCTCACTCAGACAAAGCTGAACAATACCCCAGGGTGGGAGGAGGAGGGGCAATTCACCAACAATCACCGGCCGCCTCTCTATAGCATCAAACGGGCCGGGAGCTGCGAGTGCGGCAGGAGGAGGGTCTCAGCTTCTCACACCTCTCCCTGGCAGGTGATAAACAGGAATTCTGCCATTCAGACACAACTGCTAATTATCTGGCATCGTGGCCGGGGGCCAGGAGAGAGGAATTCACAGAGGGGGCCGCGCTACTGCGACTATGTGTGCGACGCCGGCACGCTGGATGGCGCTGTTGTAGACTGTGATACAACGTGACCGCATGAGTACAGCCGCCGCCAACCGACGCACTTCATAATTGTCAAAACAAAACAAAAAAAAAAAATAATAAAATAAAAATAAAGCCACTAAATTATACAATGTTACAAAGTGCTTCCCTTTTCCGGCCACCAGCACGACGGGGGGATGATGCGATGTGCGTGGCCGGCAGGCACGATCACCAACGGCCACGCGCGATTGCGTGCACAATCGTCAGCACAGGGATTTGTGTGTGTAAACACACAACTTCCTGTGCTGTCAGAGGAGAGGAGACATGTTGTTTGTTCCTAGTAAGTAGGAACAGCGATATGTCTCCTCTCCTACTCGGTCCTATCCCCATACAGTTAGAACGCACTGAGGGAACACACACAGGAGGAAGTGACACAGCGTTGTCACCCTATAACAAAAACTGCCTTAGCACAGTTGACAGGGTGACAACACAAGAGCACAGACAGAAGACAGGGACACAGCGTTGTCACTCTATAACAAGTGCTTGAGCAAGGATGACAGGGTGACAACGCAGGGGACAACTGGGAGACAGGGACACAATGTTGTCACCCTATAACAGGAAGTGCCTAAACAAGGATGACAGGGTGACAACACAGGGACACAATGTTGTCCCCCAATAACAGGAAGTGCCTGAACAAGGATAACAGGGTGACAACGCAGGGGACAACTGGGAGACAGGGACACAATGTTGTCCCCCAATAACAGGAAGTGCCTGAACAAGGGTGACAGGGTGACAACACAGGGACACAATGTTGTCCCCCAATAACAGGAAGTGCCTGAACAAGGATAACAGGGTGACAACACAGGGAACAACTGGAAGACAGGGACATAGCGTTGTCAAAAGAGAAATAGAAAAGAGGGCGCACCAACCTTGTGCATTATCCTTAGGTATAGTTTATTAAAAATAAAAAAATACTCACAAACAGCTAGAAGACAGCAATGGGTCTAGAGACAGCAGACTCCAGATGGTACCAGAGGAGATTTCGAAGGCCACTGCCGACTGACGCGTTTCAAAGGAATACCTTCTTCCTCAGAGCCCAGCAGCTTTGTAATTGATACACAACGTTGTCACCCTATAACAGGAAGTGCCTGAACAAGGATGACAGGGTGACAACATATCAGCACAATTGGGAGGTTGGGACACAGTGTTGTGACTCTAAAGCAGTAAGTGCCTAAACAAGGATGACAGGGTGACAACACATTAGCAGGGAGGTTGGGATATCGTGTTGTCACCATATAACAAGAAGTGCCTGAACAAGGGTGACAACACAGAAGCACAGCTGGAAGACAGGGACACAGTGTTGTCACCCTACAAGTGGTGGAACAAGAATGACAGAGTGACAACGCAGGGGACAACTGGTTGACGGGGACGCAGAGTTGTCATCCTATAACAGGAAGTGCCTGAACAAGGATGACAGGGTGACAACACATTAGTACAGTTGGGAGACAGGGATACCATGTTGTCAGCCTGTAACAAGAAGTGCCTGAACAAGGATTACAGGGTGACAATGCAGGAGCACAATTGGAAGACAGGGACACAGTGTTGTCACCCTATAAAAAGTGCTGGAACAAGAATGACAGGGTGGCAATGCAGGGGTCAACTGGGAGGCAGGGACACAATATTGTCACCCTATAACAGGACGTGTCTGAACAAGGATGACAGGGTGACAACACAGGAGCACAATTGGGAGGTAGGGACACAGCATTGTCACCCTATAACAATAACTACTTTAGCATTGCTAGCAAGGGTGACAAGAGTGACACAGCGTTGTCACTCTAAAACAGGAAGTGCCTGAACAAGGGTGACAACACATTAGCACAATTGGGAGACAGGGATACAGCGTTGTCACCCTACAACAAATTCTGGAACAAGAATGACAACGCAGGGGACAACTGTTTGACGGGGACACAGTGTTGTCACCCTATAACAGGAAGTGCCTAGACAAGGATGACAGGGTGACAACGCAGGAGCACAATTGGGATGTAGGGACACAGCGTTGTCACCCTATAACAAGAACTAATTTAGCACGGTTGACAGGGTGACAACACAGGAGCACAGATGCAAGATAGGGACGCAGCGTTGTCACTCTAAAACAGGAAGTGCCTGAACAAGGGTGACAACACATTAGCACAATTGGGAGACAGGGATACAGAGTTGTCACCCTATAACAAGAACTGCTTTAGCACGGTTGGCAGGGTGACAACGCAGGAGCACAGATTCAAGATAGGGGCACAGCGTTGTCACTCTAAAACAGGAAGTGCCTGAACAAGGGTGACAACACATTAGCACAATTGGGAGACGGGGTTACAGCGTTGTCACCCTATAACAAGTGCTTGAGCAAGAATGACAGAGTGACAAAGCAGAAGCACCGCTGGGAGAGAGGGACAGAGCGTTGTCACCCTATAACAGGGAGTGCCTGAGTAAGGATAACAGGGTGACAACACATTAGCACAATTGGGAGACAGGGACACAGCGTTGTCACCCAATAACAGGAAGTGACAGAATTTTATTTTAACAAACGTTTAAATGTAAAATAATTAAAAATGACTCTTGGAATCTTAAGATGTAAAGATTTGGGGACAGTTCTACAAATGGAGAAATGAAGCCGAAGGGGTGAGGTAGAAGCCATGCCCCCCGACCGGGGTTGAGGTTCAGGGCCCTCGATGCCCCTGGCAGGGTCCGTGCCTTTTGTGGAATGTCTGCAGATGTCTTCTACAGGAAATTTGTAGTAATATTGAGCATTGTGTGCGGGGAACAGTCATGTCCTGTTCTTGGCCCAGGAACTGGGGATATCGGGGTGGGGGGGGGGGAGAATAGGGGGCCGTCAGTGGAAATAAAAGGATATGTTGTTGTGTAGATGTGTATATCCAGCAGAAAACAAGAGTGCTTCAGTGCAGGCGCGGCACCCTCTGCGGGGGGGAGGCCTCATGATGCACCGCGGGGGGGTTACACGCTCCTTTAACAGCTCCCGCCTGCGGGCATCGCACAGATCCCGTATTGTCCCCCCCCCCCCCCGTGTGTTCTCTGCCCCCCCCCCCCCCCGGGGGGAATCAGCGGGCAGTCACAGGATTCAGTGCAATCCAATTAAATCATGAAAGGCGCCGAGCTCCTGACTGACGGTAATGCTGGAGGACGCGGGCATGGGGGGTCTGAGACGCCTGGACCCCAGACCGATCGATTGGCCACGCTGTAACCGATTGGTCTATTCCCATTACTAATTATGGCTGCACCACAACATCCTCCAATTATCACCAATTCATACAAATCCTTCTGAAGGATATAATAATAATAATAATAATAACTAATAATAATAATAAAATAAATAATAATAAAAAAATAAAATAATAATAACAATATAATAAAACAGTTTTTGTATATCGTTAGATTGTAAGCTCTCCTGACCAGGGTCTTCCTAACCCTCTTGTGTTGTACTGTAACTCTGCCTTTTTCTATTATATTGTAAAGCACTGGGCAAACTGTTGGCACCAAATAAATCCTGTATAATAATACTTTATAACAGGGGTCTCCAAATTGCGGCTTAGGGGGGCCGGATGTGGCCCTTTGCTTGACTTTATCTGGCCCTTGGGCACTATTCCCTTGATACAAGGCCCCTCCCTCCACTGATACCAATGATGGGGCACTATTCCTCCCACTGATACCAATGATGGGGCACCATTCCTCCCACTGATACCAATGATGGGGCACTATTCCTCCCACTGACACCAATGATGGGACACTATTCCTCCCACCAACACCAATGATGGGGCACCATTCCTCCCACTGACACCAATGATGGGACACTATTCATTCCACTGACACCAATGATGAGACACTATTCCTCCCACTGATACCAATGATGGGACACTATTCCCCCCACTGACACCAATGATGGGACACTATTCCTCCCACTGATACCAATGATGGGACACTATTCCCCCCACTGACACCAATGATGGGACACTATTAATTCCACTGATACCAATGATGGGACACTATTCCCCCCACTGACACCAATGATGGGACACTATTCCTCCCACCGACACCAATGATGGGGCACCATTCCTCCCACTGACACCAATGATGGGGCACCATTCCTCCCACTGACACCAATGATGGGGCACCATTCCTCCCACTGACACCAATGATGGGGCACCATTCCTCCCACTGACACCAATGATGGGGCACCATTCCTCCCACTGACACCAATGATGGGACACCATTCCTCCCACTGACACCAATGATGGGACACTATTCCTCCCACTGACACCAATGATGGGGCACCATTCCTCCCACTGACACCACTGATACCAGAGACTGAGAACTAATTCTCATCCAGTGATGGGGCCCTTTATTTTGAAAGTTTTGAGACCCCTGCTTTATAATAATGTGATTTATAAAAAAAAGGACGGGGCCCCATCCCCATGAAATGTTTAACAACAAAGAAAATAAATATACTCTTCAATGGGACTTTTGTGACAGAACAAATGTCTAAAAACACAACTTATTGGATATTAATAATCATAAAAAGGTTTTCCACATTGATCCATAAAGTATCATAGAATATCCAAATATAGTACAAGTATTAAAACATTGATATAATAAAACAATACATTGTATCAGAAAGTAACATTTGTTGTGGTCCGACGCGTTTCATTACATAATCCACATCCTCAGGAGCTCAGGGGCAGGCGGAGCGTCCGGGGGGGGGGGGGGGGGAGTTGTCATCACAACACAGAAAACTGCTGGAAAATAAATCTTGGTGGTCAATTTTCTGGGTAAATAGAAGAGAAGGAGAGGTGGCCGTGGTTCAATTTGCTGCCCCTCCAATGGACCCACAGGGACCCCGTGTGGTAGGGCCAGCCCTGCCTGGTCACATGGGCTTCCAGTGGGTGAATTTTCAGCACAGGTTTGGGCCACTTCTGTGGCCCCCCCCCCGAGGGGAACCCGCCCTGAGAATAGCATACGCAGCCTTTACTGGGATGCGTGACAGGAAGTGGCTGCAAAGAGGCTGCAGCAGATCAGTGGCATGGGGATGTGACCCGGGCTTCTGACGGAGACTACAAGCAGCCGTTTCGACACATTCTTGCCACCATCAGGAAATCCCATGCAGCTGGTATACATGTAGGTAGGAAGTGGCTGCAAAGTGGATGCAGGAGACGGAGCAGCACTCTGTACAACATAGACGGCATAATTCACGTGTTCCACATATTGCCAGATATGTGAACGGGACGTCTCTGGATCATAAATATAAATTCAGGGATTAAAGAGGGGTCATGTGACTTGGGGGCACCTGATCGGTGTCACGGGATTGGTCGGCTCCCACGGCATTGTGTTATAATGAGTTCAGGCTGTGACTTGCCCTCCCTTATCTTGTTTTGCTCCTCTGTGATGCAACATTCAGGACACGCCGCCGGTGTGGAAACGAGAATCTTCCCTTCCTCTGCTGCTTTCACAATCGCTGCGAATGAATGCAAATCCAATCACCAGATTCCCATCGCCGATCGCTGCGCATGCTGAGCCGTAATCAAATCGCAGAGTCCTCTGAATCCCCCCCCCTTATACAGTATAGGGGGCGGAGCCGCCTTTGTGGCTTCATCATTGCCATTTATTTCTAAAGTAAAATTCCTGACAAAATATTTTCATTAAAATCACAAAATCATTCATTCTAATATATTCCTCAATAACCACAAAGCATATAAATCCACTCTGTGAGCACCAAATGCCTTTGCAAGCCCAGATATTACCTTGTAAAAGCAGCAGTGACATCATCACTGGGCTGTACATCACCTGTGCAGAGAGCAGAGCGGTGGGAGGAGCCTAGCCGGCTCCACCCACCACAGGCTGCTGGGGAAAAAAACTACAAGAGGGGGCGGAGAAAAAAACAGGCACCCTGCACTGGGAGAGAGAGAAGAGCTGTGGGAGGGGCTTTTCTTCTTTTTTTTTCACCCACAACAGGCCACCTGCAAAAAACTACAGGAGGGGGCGGAGACAAGACCGGGCACCTTGCACAAGGAGAGAGAGCAGAGCGGTGGAAGGGGACAAGAAGGCTCCACCCACTACATGCCATCTGCAGAAAACTACAGGAGGGGGCGGAGACAAGACCAGGCACCTTGCACAAGGAGAGAGAGCAGAGCGGTGGAAGGGGACAAGAAGGCTCCACCCACTACATGCCATCTGCAGAAAACTACAGGAGGGGGCGGAGACAAGACCAGGCACCTTGCACAAGGAGAGAGAGCAGAGCGGTGGAAGGGGACAAGAAGGCTCCACCCACTACATGCCATCTGCAGAAAACTACAGGAGGGGGCGGAGACAAGACCGGGCACCTTGCACAAGGAGAGAGAGCAGAGCGGTGGAAGGGGACAAGAAGGCTCCACCCACTACATGCCATCTGCAGAAAACTACAGGAGGGGGCGGAGACAAGACCGGGCACCTTGCACAAGGAGAGAGAGCAGAGCGGTGGAAGGGGACAAGAAGGCTCCACCCACTACATGCCGTCTGCAGAAAACTACAGGAGGGGGCGGAGACAAGACCGGGCACCTTGCACAAGGAGAGAGAGCAGAGCGGTGGAAGGGGACAAGAAGGCTCGACCCACTACATGCCATCTGCAGAAAACTACAGGAGGGGGCGGAGACAAGACCGGGCACCTTGCACAAGGAGAGAGAGCAGAGCGGTGGAAGGGGACAAGAAGGCTCCACCCACTACATGCCGTCTGCAGAAAACTACAGGAGGGGGCGGAGACAAGACCGGGCACCTTGCACAAGGAGAGAGAGCAGAGCGGTGGAAGGGGACAAGAAGGCTCCACCCACTACATGCCGTCTGCAGAAAACTACAGGAGGGGGCGGAGACAAGGCCATTCACTCTACAGAGAGAGAGCAGAGCGGTGGGAGGGGCCTAGCAGTCTCCACCTACAGAGGCGGAGACAAGACCAGTCACCCTGCACATGGAGAGAGAGTAGAGCTGTGGGAGGGGCTCAGCAGGCTCCACCCACTACAGGCTGCCTGTAGAAAACTACAGAATGGGGAGGAGACAAGATCAGGCACCTTGCACAAGGAGAGAGAACAAGCAAGCTCCACCCACTACATGCCGTCTGCAGAAAAACTTCAGGAGGGGGCGGAGACAAGACCAGGCACCTTGCACAAGGAGAGAGAGCAGAGCGGTGGAAGGGGACAAGAAGGCTCCACCCACTACATGCCATCTGCAGAAAACTACAGGAGGGGGCGGAGACAAGACCAGGCACCTTGCACAAGGAGAGCAGAGCGGTGGAAGGGGACAAGAAGGCTCCACCCACTACATGCCATCTGCAGAAAACTACAGGAGGGGGCGGAGACAAGACCAGGCACCTTGCACAAGGAGAGAGAGCAGAGCGGTGGAAGGGGACAAGAAGGCTCCACCCACTACATGCCATCTGCAGAAAACTACAGGAGGGGCGGAGACAAGACCAGGCACCTTGCACAAGGAGAGAGAGCAGAGCGGTGGAAGGGGACAAGAAGGCTCCACCCACTACATGCCATCTGCAGAAAACTACAGGAGGGGGCGGAGACAAGACCAGGCACCTTGCACAAGGAGAGAGAGCAGAGCGGTGGAAGGGGACAAGAAGGCTCCACCCACTACATGCCGTCTGCAGAAAACTACAGGAGGGGGCGGAGACAAGGCCATTCACTCTACAGAGAGAGAGCAGAGCGGTGGGAGGGGCCTAGCAGTCTCCACCTACAGAGGCGGAGACAAGACCAGTCACCCTGCACATGGAGAGAGAGTAGAGCTGTGGGAGGGGCTCAGCAGGCTCCACCCACTACAGGCTGCCTGTAGAAAACTACAGAATGGGGAGGAGACAAGATCAGGCACCTTGCACAAGGAGAGAGAACAAGCAAGCTCCACCCACTAAATGCCGTCTGCAGAAAAAACTTCAGGAGGGGGCGGACACAAGACCAGTCAGCCTACACAGGGAGAGAGAGAAGAGGTGTGGGAGGGGCCTAGCAGGCTTCACCTACAGAGGCGGAGACAAGACCAGTCACCCTGCTCAAGGAGAGAGAGCAGAGCTGTGGGAGGGGCTCAGCAGGCTCCACCCACCCACTACAGGCTCCCTGCAGAAAACTACAGAAGGGGGTAGAGACAAGACCAGTCACCCTGCACAAGAAGAGAGCAAAGCTGTGGGAGGGCGCTCAGCAGGCTCCCTGCAGAAAACTACAGGAGGGGGAGGAGACAAGACCAGTCACCCTACATAGGGAGAGATAGAGAAGAGCTGTGGTAGGGGCCCAGCAGGGTCCACCCACTACGGGAGGGGGTGGAGAGAAGACCAGTCACCCTACACAGGGAGAGAGAGTAGAACTGTGGGAGGGGCCTAGCATGCGCCACCTACAGAGGCGGAGACAAGACCAGTCACCTTGCACAAGAAGAGAGCAGAGCTGTGGCAGGGGGCTCAGCAGGCTCAACCCACTACAGGCTCCCTGCAAAAAACTACAGGAGGGGGAGGAGACAAGACCAGTCACCGTACACAGGGAGAGAGAAAAGAGCTGTGGGAGGAGCCTAGCAGGGTCCACCCACTACAGGAGGGGGCGGAGACAAGACCAGTCACCCTACACAGGGAGTGAGAAAAGAACTGTGGGAGGGGCCTAGCATGTGCCACCTACAGAGGCGGAGACAAGACCAGTCACTCTGCCCAAGGAGAGAGAGTAGAGCTGTGGGAGGGGCTCAGCAGGCTCCACCCACTACAGGCTCCCTGCAGAAAACTACAGGAGGGGGAGGAGACAAGACCAGTCCCCCTGCACAAGGAGAGAGAGGAGCAGTGGGAGGGGACAAGCAGGCTCCACCCACTACAGGCTGCCTACAGAAAAACTACAGGAGGGGGCAGAGACAAGGCCAGTCACTCTACACAGGGAGAGATAGAGAAGAGCTGTGGGAGGGGCTCAGCATGGTCCACCCACTACAGGAGGGGGCGGAGACAAGACCAGTCACCCTACACAGGGAGAGAGAAACGAGCTGTGGGAGGGGCCTAGCATGCGCCACCTACAGAGGCAGAGACAAGACCAGTCAACCTGCACAAGGAAAGAGAGTAGAGCTGTGGGAGGGGCTCAGCAGGCTCCACCCACTACAGGCTCCCTGCAGAAAACTACAGGAGGGGGCGGAGACAAAACCCCCTGCACAAGTAGGGAGAGCAGCAGTGAGCTCACACTGGATGACGGCACAGATCTGGGAGAAATACACAAAGATCACCGAGATTCAGGAAGAATCCACATGGATTCGCATGATATTTGATTCGCTTCCATTGTGGGAAAGGGTTAAAGCTTCTGATGGATTATTACTGATGTCCCTTAGAAATTCATCCTCACTTCCTGTTCTGGTGACCACAAAGGAAGTGCCAAAAATCCGCCTGATGGGGACTCAGCGATAAAACTCTCAGAGGTTCTAACCCCTCTTCCCTCACCCCACGCGGTTCGGTTTTCCCTACCCGTACCCTCATTTCTGCGCGGTTCTCCTTCTATTACTGTACCCTCCCGTACCGTCACCTCCCATGCCCCCATCCCCCGTGTCTGTACCCTCACCCACCATGGTCCTGTCTCTGCGCGCTGCCGCGGAATATAAACACTAGACGCTATAAATAAATACTTCTGAGCCCGAGAAGCATTGAACGTTGGCGCACTGTCCTGTATATATAGACTTAACCCTTCGCAGGCAGAGGCGCCCCCCCCCCAGCCTCGTGTCCTTGGCAGGGGTGACTCTTATCAGAGCCGGCAGGAAATCTGCTCCCCTTCTCGGCACTTCCTCAGGAACTCCCCCCATCCTCGCCCTTCTCCAACTCAACCCCCCCCCCTCCCCTCCTCCTTCTTCTTCTGATTAATCCCTCTCACTTCCTCAGGCCTCCTTCCCTGACCCCGGCTTCCTGCCTGCGAGAGGGGGGGCGCTCTCTGGACGCAAAGAGCAGCCTCTACCGGGGGCTCAGTCACACAGGGATCCAATGTTATTACATTGTAGATGAGGTGGAATAAGCGACGTGCCCATCGAGTTCAACCTGTGTTGCGCACGCGCGTGCGTGTATGTGTATATGTGCGTGAGGTTTATGTGTGTGATCCAGAGGAAGGTAAATAAAAAACCCGACTGCAGCCCCGATACTGGCCACTTTATTAGGTACACCTTGCTAGTAACGGGTCGGACCCCCATTGGCCTTCATTCTCGGTGGCAGAGATACAACAAGATTTTGGAAACGTTCCTCAGAGATTTCCCTCCATAGTGACAAAGTTGCTGCAGATTGCCGCACCATTACATCCCCACCACCAGCCTGAACCGGTGATACCCCATCCCCCCACACCATTACACCCCCACCACCAGCCTGAACCGGTGATAGCCCCTCCCCCCGACCATTACACCCCCACCACCGGCCTGAACCCGTGATACCCCATCCCCCACACCATTACACCCCCACCACCAGCCTGAACCGGTGATAGCCCCTCCCCCCGACCATTACACCCCCACCACCGGCCTGAACCCGTGATACCCCATCCCCCACACCATTACACCCCCACCACCAGCCTGAACCGGTGATAGCCCCTCCCCCACCCCCATTATACCCCCACCACCAGCCTGAACTGGTGATAGCCCCTTCCCCAGACCATTACATCCCCACCACCAGCCTGAACCGGTGATACCCCATCCCCCCACACCATTACACCCCCACCACCAGCCTGAACCGGTGATAGCCCCTCCCCCGACCATTACACCCCCACCACCGGCCTGAACCGGTGATAGCCCCTCCCCCCGACCATTACACCCCCACCACCGGCCTGAACCGGTGATAGCCCCTCCCCCAGACCATTACACCCCCACCACAAGCCTGAACCGGTGATACCCCATCCCCCCACACCATTACACCCCCACCACCAGCCTGAACCGGTGATAGCCCCTTCCCCACACCATTACACACCCACCACCAGCCTGAACCGGTGATAGCCCCTCCCCCACACCATTACACCCCCACCACCAGCCTGAACCGGTGATACCCCATCCCCCACACCATTACACCCCCACCACCAGCCTGAACCAGTGATAGCCCCTCCCCTACACCATTACACCCCCACCACCAGCCTGAACTGGTGATAGCCCCTCCCCCACCCCATTATACCCCCACCACCAGCCTGAACCGGTGATAGCCCCTCCCCCCCACACCATTACACCCCCACCACCAGCCTGAACCGGTTATATCCCCTCCCCCACACCATTATACCCCCACCACCAGCCTGAACTGGTGATAGCCCCTTCCCCACACCATTACACCCCCACCACCAGCCTAAACCAGTGATAGCCCCTCCCCCAGACCATTACACCCCCACCACCAGCCTGAACCGGTAATATCCCCTCCCCCACACCATTATGCCCCCACCACCAGCCTGAACTGGTGATAGCCCCTTCCCCACACCATTACACCCCCACCACCAGCCTGAACCGGTGATTCAAGGCAGGATGGATCCATGCGCTAAAAATTCTGACCCTCCCATCTGAATGCCGCGGCTGAAATCCAGACTCATCAGACCCGGCAACGTCTTTCCAATCTTCAGAGATGGTATTCTGCATACCTTGGGTGGTTATTTGAGTTACTGTCGCCTTTCTATCTTCTGCTCCATTCTCCTCTGACCTCAACAAGGCATTTTCCGTCCACACAACTGCCGCTCACTGGATATTTTCTCTTTTTTCCCCCCACCATTCTCTGTAAAACCCGAGAGATGGTTGTGTGTGAAAATCCCAGAATTACTCAGACCGGTCCGTCTGGTACCACCAACAACCACGTTGCCACATTCAATGTCCCTTATCCTGATGCTCGGTTTGGACTTTTAGCAAATCGTCTTCACCACGTCTAGATGCCTAAAGGCATGGCGTTGCTGCCACGTGATTGGCCGATTAGTGTTGCCAAGCAATTGAGCAGGTGTACCTAATAAAGTGTCCGGTGAGTGTATATATATATATATATATGGGGTCCACAGGAGGAGACACCATGAGAAGGTCGCACATTTCTGTCTGCTGAGTTTTCTCTTCCTATTTCCTTTCTGTAGAATAACTGGAACAAAGTCCGCTTCTTACATCAGGTCCCCTCCCCCATACCAACGCGCTGCATTATAATGTGCGAAACACAAAAAAAAAAATTCTCCGGGGAAAAAAAGTTAGAAGCTTCCCCAGGCTCTCTTCGAACCATGCAGGTGCAACAGAGCTAGGGTTCCCAAACCCGGACACTTTAGTGTCACAGAGCAATTTATTTTTAAGGGACTGTGAAGTTTCCAATATTCTTCCTTAAATCAGGGTTCACAAAGCCCCCCCTTACATCAGAGTTTCCAATATCCCCCCTTAAATCAGGGTTCCCAAAGCCCCCCCTTACATCAGAGTTTCCAATATCCCCCCTTAAATCAGGGTTCCCAAAGCCCCCCCTTACAGCAGAGTTTCCAATATCCCCCCTTAAATCAGGGTTCCCAAAGCCCCCCCTTACACCAAAGTTTTCAATATTCCACCTTAAATCAGGGGTCCCAAAGCCCCCCCTTACATCAGAGTTTCCAATATCCCCCCTTAAATCAGGGTTCCCAAAGCCCCCCTTACATTAGAGTTTCCAATATTCCTCCTTAAATCAGGGTTCCCAAAGCCCCCCCCCCCCCTTACATCAGAGTTTCCAATATTCCACCTTAAATCAGGGTTCCCAAAGCCCCCCCCCCTTACATCAGAGTTTCCAATATTCCCCCTTAAATCAGGGTTCCCAAAGCCCCCCCCCTTACATCAGAGTTTCCAGTATTCCCCCTTACATTGTATAAATGTATAGTTTATACTACAAAAAATAAACAAAAAATAGCCGTGCGCCGCTAAAGTGTTGGTGTTTGACTTGAAGAAAAGGTGGTGACCCTACAGGGAATGCTGGGACTTGTTGTTTTCCAGGGTTAAACGGTTATCATGTGTCAGGCCGTATCCTGCAGGTAACGAGAGGAAGAGGACGTGCGGCACAGGAAAGCCACAATCAGCTGGGACACTCTATTGTGACACAGAGCCGGCCTCTACATTGTAAAACATTACCACATCTATCCTGGACGTGCCTTGTGATCCGATTCGCTGGGCGGGAGGCAATTATCATTGGGTTGGGTAGCGATAAGAGGAAGATCCCCAAAGAACCCCTTCTCATATATGATGTAATATACATCTACCTGTATACCCGTACCATATACAGTATATACCCAATACCCATACCATATACAATATATACCCATACCATATACAATATATACCCATACCATATACAGTATATACCCATACCATATACAGTATATACCCAATACCCATACCACATACAATAAATATACCCGTACCATATACAATATATACCCATACCATATACAATATATACCCATACCATATACAGTATATACCCATACCATATACAGTATATACCCAATACCCATACCACATACAATAAATATACCCGTACCATATACAATATATACCCATACCATATACAATATATACCCATACCATATACAGTATATACCCAATACCCATACCACATACAATAAATATACCCGTACCATATACAATATATACCCATACCACATACAGTATATACCCATACCATATACAATATATACCCAATACCCATACCACATACAATAAATATACCCGTACCACATACAGTATATACCCAATACCCATACCACATACAATAAATATACCCGTACCATATACAATATATACCCATACCACATACAGTATATACCCATACCATATACAGTATATACCCAATACCCATACCACATACAATAAATATACCCGTACCACATACAGTATATACCCAATACCCATACCACATACAATAAATATACCCGTACCATATACAATATATACCCAATACCCATACCACATACAATAAATATACCCGTACCATATACAATATATACCCATACCACATACAGTATATACCCAATACCCATACCACATACAATAAATATACCCGTACCATATACAATATATACCCATATCCAATACAATATATACCCATACCATATACAGTATACATCCATATCACATACAATATATACCCATACAACATACAGTATATACCCATACCATATACAGTATACATCCATATCACATACAATATATACCCATACCACATACAGTATATACCCATACCATATACAGTATACATCCATATCACATACAATATATACCTATACCACATACAATATATACCCATACCATATACAATATATACCCATACCATATACAATATATACCCATACCATATACAGTATATACCCATACCACATACAATATATACCATATACAATTTTTTTTTAGCACCAGCCACCACTGGATTTTACTCTGGGATACTGAAGTATAATTACAAGCATTCCACAAGTGTCCGAGGCTTTTATTGACAATCACATGAAGTTTATGCGAAGAGTCAATATTTGCCGTGGCGACCCTTCTTTTTCAAGACCTCGGCAACTCCCCCCGGCATTCTGTCCATCAACTTCTGGGCCACATCCTGACTGGGGAGTTTCCTGGCCATGGACCTGAAATTTCCACATTTTGTTCCCCAAGCCACGTTGTTATCACTTTGGCCGTATGGCGAGGAGCTCCATCATGCTGGAGAAGCCATTGTTCTTCGCCAAACTCTTCTTGGATGGTGCCCATTAGTGCCCACCTATCAGTGCCCATCTGTGCCACCTGTCAGTGCCACCCATAAGTTCCCATTAGTGCCGCCTATGAATGCCCATTAGTGCATCCTATGAGTGCCCATCAGTGCCGCCTATCAGTGCCCATCAGTGCCACCTATGAATACCCATCAGTGCCGCCTATGAGTGCCCATCAGTGCCACCTATGAATGCCCATCAGTGCCACCTATGAATGCCCATCAGTGCCGCCTATGAGTGCCCATCAGTGCCCCATACCAGTGCCACCTATCAGTGCTGCATACCAGCGCCGCCTATCAGTGACCAACTTCAGTGCCACCTCATCGGTGACCATCAGTGCCGCCTTATCAGTGCAGCCATATCAGTGCCCGTAATCGAAGAAAAAAAACGTACTTATTTACAAAAAAATTAACAGAAAAAAATAAAAGCTTTATTTTTTTTTTTAAATGTCGGTCTTCTTTTAGCTGTTGCGCAAAAAATAAAAACCGCAGAGGTGATCAAATACCACCAAAAGAAAGCTCTATTTGCGGGAACAAAATGATAAAAAAACTTCATTTTGGTACAGTGTAGCACGACCGCGCAATTGTCATTCAAATTGCAACAGCGCTGAAAATCGGTTTGGGCAGGAAGGTGCGTAAGTGCCCGGCATTGAAGTGGTTAATATACAAAGTAACAATATCAGGCGCAGAGATTTTCCAGCACGCTGGATATCCTCGGCCCGTGACGAGCCGGTGCGGTTTGTTCTTCAGTAGGATTGTGATTGCGGTTTCTCCATTTCTCATTTCCTGTCCTTGTTGGAGAAGCTTAATAACCTTTTTTATTATTTAGCCCGAGTCCGGATGACCGGCAGGGTTTCAGGTTCCGCAGAAGGAAGATTTATGTTTTTTTTTTTTTCTTTTTCCTTTCATTTAAAATTTGGCCAGTTGTTGTTGAACTTAACCACTTAAGGACCGCCTAACGCCGACATACGTCGGCAGAATGGCATGGCTGGGCACAGGTACGTCGCCTTTAAGAGCCCAGCCGTGGGTCGCGCGTGACCCGCCGATGCGCGCACGCGACCTGGTCCGAAGCTCTGTGACCACGCCCGCAGGACCCGATCGCCGCCGGTGTCCCGTGAACGGTCACAGGAGCTGAAGAACAGGGAGAGGTGAGTGTAAACACACCTTCCCCTTTCTTCACTGTGGCAATGTCAGTGATCGTCTGTTCCCTGATATAGGGAATGACGATCACTGACGTCACACGTCCAGCCCCGCCCACCTACAGTTAGAAACACACATGAGGTCACACTTAACCCCTTCAGCGCCCCCTAGTGGTTAAATCCTAAACTGCAATTGTCATTTTCACAGTAACCAGTGCATTTTTATAGCACTGTTCGCTGTGAAAATTACAATGGTCATAAAAATGTGTCAAAAGTGTCCGGTGTGTCCGCCATAATGTCGCAGTCACGAAAAAAATCACTGATCGCCGACATTAGTAGTAAAAAAAAAAAATATTCATAAAAATGCCATAAAACTATCCCCTATTTTGTAAACGCTATAAATTTTGCGCAAAAACCAATCGATAAACACTTATTGCGATTTTTCTTTTACCGAAAATATGTAGAATACGTATCGGCCTAAACTGAAGAAAAAATTATGTTTTTTTATATCTTTTTTTGGGGGGGGGGGGGATATTTATTATAGCAAAAAGTAAAAAATATTGCATTTTTTTCAAAATTGTCGCTCTATTTTTGTTTATAGCGCAAAAAATAAAAACCGCCGAGGTGATCAAATACCACCAAAAGAAAGCTCTATTCGTGGGAAAAAAAGGACGCCAATTTTGTGTGGGAGCCACGCCGCGCGACCGCGCAATTGTCAGTTAAAGCGACGCAGTGCCGAATCGCAAAAAGGGTCGAGGTCCTTTAGCTGCCTAAAGGTCCGGGTCTTAAGAGGTTAAAGCGACGCAGTGCCGAATCGCAAAAACTGGCCAGGTCCTTTACCCGCATAATGGTCCGGGGCTGTGGTTAAAGTGGCCACGTGTCTCATTAAACTCGTTTTTGAAACTCATGGCAAAGAAAAACCCCCGCATGTTTCCTGTGCATTTTGTCACGCGAAGTGTGAATGAGGCCTTTGCATTCACGCGCGACAGACCATTCGCTTGAACGGGTTTCCTAATGCGCGAAAAACCATGAAATTTGGAAACGCGCATTTTTTTTGTGCGGGAAAACACGCAATAGACGCACGTCAGCTACTGGCGTTTGGGGTGCTATTAAGAAATAATGGCAGCGAAAGTTCGACGCGCATTTTAGTGCGCGTTTCTGTGTCACTCAGGTGTGAATGTGGAGTCAGAACAAATGGATGGATGAGATGGACGGACATGTCTCCCTGATGGGCTATAGCAGCGCCATCTTAACAGCATCATGGGCCCCTGGGCAAAGAAATAAATTGGGGCCCCAACAATGAAGATGGTGGCCTGCGGCGTGCTACGCTGTGCGAGTCTGAAGATGGCAGAGGTGGGCTGAGCCGAGCTGGTTTTCCGAGGGGCGCGCTATGAATGCTGAGGCGGGCGCGGCACGCTCTGAATGTTGGGGCAGCCGCTGACCTCACTGGTTGCTAGGTGCCAGGCGGCCGGCGATTTTAGCATCCAGTGCAGTCAAGTGGCCTGCCGCAGCTTTGGTGGCTTGGCACCCCCAGGGCAGTCTTAATAGCATCATGGTCCCCTGGGCAAAAAATGCTCTGGGGCCCCTACAATCATGACTGTGCAGGTAAACAGACATCAAGTAGGTAGGCAGCAGACTGCCTCCCCTGTGTATCCATCACTCTCAGTGCCATCATGGGGGCCCCCAATTTCAGGGTAGCGACAAGCTACTTTGGGGGAAGTGCTGGGGCCCCTGGGCAGTGCCCAGGTATGCCCTCTCGATAAGACAGCCCTGGGCACCCCCTTTCTGCGGCAGCTTACAGCACCCGCCTAGGATCGGCCCTAATGGGGTCCCATGGGCACCTGGGGCCCCTGGACTGTGCCCTGGTGTGCCCACTGGATAAGACGGCCCTGGGCTATTGGGTTCTGAAAGCTGCTGGTTGCGGTTATCCGAATACCCACGCGGTGGCTGCGTCTGATTGGTCAGTTTTTTGCACCCGGCTCCTTCGATTTCTCAGTTGAAGGAGGTCTGGCAGGAGAGGGGGTGACAGGGCCACCCATGGAGGGAAATGGACGAAATGCGCTGAGTGTTTGTCCAGCTCTAGTCATAAGAAGGTGATCAAGTGTCTATGGGTACCATCAGGCTGTGTTCACCTTCCCCCCCCCCCCATCTGTCTGCCTTTGTATACACACAGTGATGACCCCGGAATATAATACTAATAATTCAGATCCATCCGGCTCTGTGTTTCGGGGTGGTGTTATACACAACGACGTGTGTGTCCGGACCCCCAGCCCCCGACTTAGAGCCATGCCGCCGTCCCTCCAAATAAACACAGCAGCTGCAGATGTGCTGAGAGTAAACTGTATACAGGCCGTACGCGGCGTGCCGCTGAGCCCTGGCCGCCTCTCTGCCATTTCCTGTCTCCGCTGACCTCTCTGCACTCCAAGCCCGGCTGGGAAAATGGCCAAACGCTCTCAGCGATTTCCCACAGCCCCTCAGGCCTGAGCAACTCCTTATCAAGAGGGGGGCGGCCGGACAATGCTCTATTCTCCATTGTGCCGATATAAATATAAAAACCCTGCTATAAAGTGCCGAGATCACCGCCTAGGTGTGACCCAAAACCCCATTGTAAAGACTTTTCATCCAGTGGACCTCCATTGTAGAACTTATTATGGGATTTATTATAGAAGTTATTCAAAGTAAATTCAAACAATGATTTTCTATTATTTACTCCCTTTCGGTATTTTAACCCCGTTCCCGCCCACCCTGGTGTCCCTTTAAGCAGTTCCAAACACCCGGGAGGGGGGGGGGGGGGTTGGCTGACCCCCCCCCCCCCCGTACTGTGCCCTCCTGATTCCCACTGCACTGTGCCCTTCTGATCTCCCCCTGTACTGTGCCTTTCTGACCCCTGTGCCCTTCTTATCTCCCCTGGCCTGTACTGTGCCCTTCTGACCCCCCCTCTACTGTGCCCTCCTGATTCCCCCTGCACTGTGCCCCCCTGATCTCCCCTGTACTGTGCCCTCCTGATTTCCCCTGTACTGTGCCCTCCTGATCCCCCTGTACTGTGCCCTCCTGATCTCCCCTGTACTGTGCCCCCCTGATCTCCCCTGTATCGTGCCCTCCTGATCTCCACCGTACTGTGCCCTCCTGATCCCCCCTGTACCGCGCCCTCCTGATCCCCCCTATACCGTGCCCTCCTAATCTCCCCTTGTACTGTGCCCTCCTGATCTCCCCTGTACCGCGCCCTCCTGATCTCCCCTGTACTGTGCCCTCCTGATCTCCCCTGTACTGTGCCCTCCTGATCTCCCCTGTACTGTGCCCTCCTGATCTCCCCTGTACCGTGCCCTCCTGATCTCCCCTGTACTGTGCCCTCCTGATCTCCCCTGTACTGTGCCCCCCTGAACTCCCCCTGTACTGTGCCCTCCTGATTCCCCCTGTATTGTGGCCCATTGATCTCCCTGTACTGTGCCCTCCTGATCCCACCCCTGTACTGTGCCCTCCTGATCTCCCCTGTACTGTGCCCCCCTGAACTCCCCCTGTACTGTGCCCTCCTGATTCCCCCTGTACTGTGCCCTCCTGATTCCCCCTGTACTGTGCCCTCCTGATCTCCCCTGTACTGTGCCCCCCTGAACTCCCCCTGTACTGTGCCCCCCTGATTCCCCCTGTACTGTGCCCTCCTGATCTCCCCTGTACTGTGCCCTCCTGATCTCCCCTGTACTGTGCCCCCCTGAACTCCCCCTGTACTGTGCCCTCCTGATTCCCCCTGTACTGTGCCCTCCTGATCTCCCCTGTACTGTGCCCCCCTGAACTCCCCCTGTACTGTGCCCTCCTGATTCCCCCTGTACTGTGCCCTCCTGATTCCCCCTGTACTGTGCCCTCCTGATTTCCCCTGTACTGTGCCCTTCTGATTCCCCCTGTATTGTGCCCCATTGATCTCCCTGTACTGTGCCCTCCTGATCTCCCCTGTACTGTGCCCTCCTGATCCCACCCCTGTACTGTGCCCTCCTGATCTCCCCTGCACTGTAGGATCGCCACATCTGCAGCCACCATGCCTAAAGACTGCTAGGGTGCAATATGTGACATCTTTCTTCTGGGGTTCAGATTCAGAGCGATCTTGTCAGGACTGACGTATGGTGACCTGATTTGGAAATGACAGGGCCGGAGACATGACCTGCAACAAGCATGCAGCCAGTGAAGTATTGAAACTCTTAATATAGACATAATGTACGTGTCCCCGCTAGCAGATCGTTTTTTTTTTTTTGTGATATCAAGTCGATCGCGGAGCTATGCAGTTCATATCTGGGTGGATAACTCCTCGTGACCCCCCCGCCCTGTGAAAATCCCGGCTCTGGTAGAATATGGAGAAGACCCTGGAAGATTCGTACAGTCACTGGAAGGGCGGAGCGGATTCTGGACATTCCTAATATTTGATGTCATGGAATACTGGAGTTCTCCCCCCCCCCCCCGCTCCTTAAAGGGTAACTCCACTTTTGTTGAGGAAAAACAATCGCAGGGATTTTAACCCCCTTCCCACCCAGACCTGGCGCCCCTTTAACTGGGCTGTTATGCCCAGGGGGTGGGGGGGGGGGGGCAGAAGTGACTTCCTGATCATGTGACCACTATGATTGGCTGTCACAGTGGGCACATAATCGGGAGCTGGTCCTACCCGATCATTACTAGAGACTAGAGCTGTCATTCATATCAGTGGAAAGAATAGTCCCCCATCATTGGTGTCAGTGGGGGGGAATAGTGCCCCATCATTGGTATCAGTGGGAAGAATAGTGCCACATCATTGGTGTCAGTGGGAGGAATGTTGCCTCATTGTTGGTGTCAGTGGAAACAAAAGTGCCCCGTCAGTGGGAAGAATAGTGCCTCATTATTGGTGTCAGTTGGAGGAATAATGTCCTATCATTGGTATCAGTGGAAGGAAGAGTGTCCCATCATTGGTGTCAGTGGGGGAAATAGTGGCTCATTATTGGTGTCAGTAGGAGGAATAGTGCCCCATCATTGGTGTCAGTGGAAGGAATAGTGTCCCATCATTGGTGTCAGTGGGAGGAATAGTGCCCCTCTCATTGGTGTCAGTGGGAGGAATAGTGTCCCATCATTGGTGTCAGTGGGAGGAATAGTGCCCCTCTCATTGGTGTCAGTGGGAGGAATAGTGTCCCATCATTGGTGTCAGTGGGAGGAATAGTGTCCCATCATTGGTGTCAGTGGGAGGAATAGTGCCCCCATCATTGGTGTCAGTGGGAGGAATAGTGCCCCATTGATGAGGTCAGTGGGAGGAATAGTGCCCCATCAATGGTGTCAGTGGGAGGAATATTGCCCCATCATTGGTGTCAGTGGGAGTAATAGTGTCCCCATCATTGGTGTCTGTGGGAGGAATAGTGTCCCATCATTGGTGTCAGTGGGAGGAATAGTGTCCCATCATTGGTGTCAGTGGGAGGAATAGTGTCCCATCATTGGTGTCAGTGGGAGGAATAGTGCCCCCATCATTGGTGTCAGTGGGAGGAATAGTGCCCCATTGATGAGGTCAGTGGGAGGAATAGTGCCCCATCAATGGTGTCAGTGGGAGGAATATTGCCCCATCATTGGTGTCAGTGGGAGTAATAGTGTCCCCATCATTGGTGTCTGTGGGAGGAATAGTGTCCCATCATTGGTGTGGTGTCAGTGGGAGGAAAAGTACCCCAAGGGCCAGATAAGGGCAAGCAAAGTGCCACATCTGGCCCACAGGCTGCAGTTTGGAGGGCACTGCTTTAGAAGTTACTACCCCTTGGAGAGTGTCCAGTGGCATAGCGTGGATTGTCAGCACCCCAGGGCAAGGCAAATATTGCACTACCACACACTTAGCAGGTATGTGCCCATTGCTCACCTCAACTCCGCCCACTGTGACTTAGTACCGCCCATCTGTACCCGCCCACACAGCCTAAGAGAGGACAGAGCGAGGATGGAGTGCCCTGCCGACGGGAGCGAGCAGGAACCAATCTCCCGCCTCTTCTTACCCCGACTCCTGACTCATTTTGCACCCCCAAGAATTTTGCGCTCAGGGCAACTGCCCCCGTGGGCCCCGTCCATGCTATGCCACTGGGAGCGTCTCAACCCAAAACTCACATTCATTTTGCAGGGGATGCCTAAAATGTGACTTCAGGGAGCCAATCACACAAGTAGGAAATTACATTTCTGGGGGGGGGGGGCGCTCTGTATACCATCTGTGTACAGAACTCCTCCAGGCGGCCATCTTGCATTTAATTATATAGGAATGGACAGCGCGGCGAATTGGAAAGGAAAGTTCATTTTTAATAACGAATTACAATTGGTCTTGTGTAGCAATTGTTTCTGCTATTTTTTATTTTTTAGCTATCCCCTCCCCCCCCATTAAGGTGCCATTACCCTTTATTCCCCCCCCCCCCCCAAATGTGAGGGGAGACCACCACCCCCCTTCCTGCTCTACGGCATGATCCAGGCCCCAGACTGAGCGTGCCCTCGGAGGCAGATGTCCCCGGCAGGTGGTGGACCATTTGTTGTCACCGTGTGGCAGGTTTCCTGGAGGTACCTGTGGTCTTGTCCATGTGAATACACAAGGATGGAATGCTCAGAGAGGATTCTGGGTAGTCACCATGTGGTCGGACTGTCCGGTGTTAGCACAGCGTCTTGTGACGTGATAATGAAGCAGATGGGGGGGGGGGGGGGGGGACGTCACACCCGTCTCACATGAATAAATGTTTCCTTTTAAAAGTAAATCCGCAAACAAAAGCAGCAAATTCAGACATTGCACGGGGTGACACCACACCACACATACGTATGAATGATCATCGGTGACAACCGCAGCACCGGGACTACATACACATTCATTTTCTTTATGATTCCTGTTAAAGAGGACCTGTCAGTAACTTTGAAAGACTCCCTTAGCACAACCAGCAGTGGCGGCCCATCCATAAGGGGCACATGGGTGTCTGTATTCATCAGTGGCGGCCCATCCATAAGGGGCACAGGGGTGTCTGTATTCATCAGTGGCGGCCCATCCATAAGGGGCACAGGGGTGTCTGTATTCATCAGTGGCGGCCCATCCATAAGGGGCACAGGGGTGTCTGTATTCATCAGTGGCGGCCCATCCATAAGGGGCACAGGGGTGTCTGTATTCATCAGTGGCGGCCTGTCCATAAGGGGAACAGGGGTGTCTGTATCTATCAGTGGCGGCCCATCCATAAGGGGCACAGGGGTGTATGTATCTATTAGTGGCGGAACATCCATAAGGGGCACAGGGGTGTATGTATCCATCAGTGGCGGCCCATCCATAAGGGGCACAGGGGTGTATGTATCCATCAGTGGCTGCCCATCCATAAGGGGCACAAGGGTGTCTGTATTCATCAGTGGTGGCCCATCCATAAGGGGCACAGGGGTGTATGTATCCATCAGTGGCTGCCCATCCATAAGGGGCACAAGGGTGTCTGTATTCATCAGTGGTGGCCCATCCATAAGGGGCACAGGGGTGTCTGTATTCATCAGTTGTTGCCCGTCCATAAGGGGCACAGGGGTGTCTGTATTCATCAGTGGCGGCCTGTCCATAAGGGGAACAGGGGTGTCTGTATCTATCAGTGGCGGCCCATCCATAAGGGGCACAGGGGTGTATGTATCTATTAGTGGCGGAACATCCATAAGGGGCACAGGGGTGTATGTATCCATCAGTGGCGGCCCATCCATAAGGGGCACAGGGGTGTATGTATCCATCAGTGGCTGCCCATCCATAAGGGGCACAAGGGTGTCTGTATTCATCAGTGGTGGCCCATCCATAAGGGGCACAGGGGTGTCTGTATTCATCAGTTGTTGCCCGTCCATAAGGGGCACAGGGGTGTCTGTATCCATCAGTGGCAGCCCATCAATAAGGGGCACAGGGGTGTATGTATCCATCAGTGGCGGCCCGTCCATAAGGGGCAAGCATAGCATTCAGCAAGCCAGTGCTCCCAACGCTGCGCCAGCGCGGCGTAGGTTTCGAAGGCGCAGGCCGGCGTAGGTGGAAGTGGGCGTGACCCCATGCAAATGATGGTCCGAGCATGGTGCAGTGTTTTACGCCCGGCGTATCACAAACTGCGCATGCGCGCCGTGACATTGCCGTGACGTGGACGCTTGCTCAGCACCCTTATGCGCATGCTCACAACCACGCCGGCACAACTGCCTAAGCTACGCCGGATCACCACGTACGCCGTGAACTTAACGTCCAACGTAATACGCCGGCCTGTGTTCCCTGGTGCCGGGTTGCACCTCTCATCTATGGGGAATAACTTTACACCGGACATACAACTTACACACACCTCGTGTAGCATGCGTCAGGCGCACTCACGTTTGTGAATCGCCGTATTACCCTCATTTGCATGTTTGAATGCCTAATCAATGGGAGCAGCAACATGCGTCCAGCCCATATGTGCGCCCATGCTACGCCGGCATAGGGTAGACAGTTTTTAGGCGTAATGTGCTATACGTTGGCGTAAGTGCTTTGTGAATCTGGGCCATAGTGTATGTGGGTCCAAATCCATAGGTCAACGCGTTTCGCCTAATATATGGCTTCCTCATGACCATAACATGTAGGGCAGGGGTCTCCAAACTGCGGCCCGAGGGCCAGATGTGGCCCTTTGCTAGCCTTTACCTGACCCTTGGGGTACTATTCCTCCCACTGACACCAACAAGGGGGCACTATTTCTTCCACTGATACCAACGAGGGGATACTATTTCTCCTACTAATAGGGACAGTACTCCTATTGAGAACCAACCCTAAGGCCGTATTTATTCTCACTCATGCCGGAACCCGTGACATTTTCTGCCCCTGCTGGCCACATTCCGGCCCTCCTCAAGTCTGATCGACAATAAACTGGCCCTTTGTTTGAAAAGTTTGGAGACCCCTGATGTAGGGTATGGAACTGGAACAAGTAAATACGACACCATTACTACAATGCATATAAATATACAGTACATGCATTTCACATGAATATACCAAACGGCTTTAACATGCGCTTACATTCAAAGTGGCGGGATGTCAATCAGTCTCGTGTTGGCATGCCGCCATACATGCCGCCATTTTGAATGTAAGTACGTGTTAAATCTTTTTGGGTATTTTCATTGGGACACGAGTTATGACTCTTCCTTACTCTATCCTATCTGTCTTTAGTTACAAAGTAAATAGATTTCTTTTTAAAGCGGAGTTTAGTGTCACTTAAAGGGTCCCCCCCCCTCCCCCCAGATGAAGGAGGTTGGGTGGGAACGGTGGGTCCTCCGATCCGCACACATCTGGCGTTGGCACATCTGGAGGACAAAGTAATTTAATTCCACATGTGGGTCTGCAGGAGACGGTTTGGTAATTTTAGTGTCCCGTGGCTCCTTCCCGGGGACATAAATCCGTCCTCTCCTTTAACTATTAGAGCCTCTCTGTGTTATTACAGTGAGAGTTGTATGACTCTGATCTACGTCCTCCCAGTGTGGCTCTGTTCCAGGTCAGCAGCATTGGAGCCCGGGCCGTCCTGCTAATTGGAAGCAGCAGATCCTAATGTAAATCAATTGGGGGGGGAGGGGGGCTATAGTCATCCTAAACACAGGCGAGTCTCTTCTTGGATGGTCCCAGGAACAGGACTTCTCTGTATCTTCTGGTTCATTCGTGAAGGTCCCGGATCAGGGGGTCTCCAATCTTTTCAGTATGAGGGTCACATTGTAGATTTTACAAATATTCACAAGTCAAAACAATCAGTCTACTCTTTCACATCAGAGCCCCCCCACCCATTACATTAGAGGTCCTCCATCACATCAGAGGTCCTCCCATCATATCAGAGGTTTTCCTATCACATCAGAGGTTCTACCATCATATCAGAGCCCCCCCCCCCCCCCATCACATTAGAGGTCCTCCATCACATCAGAGGTCCTCCCATCATATCAGAGGTTTTCCCATCACATCAGAGGTTCTACCATCATATCAGAGGTTCTCCTATCATATCAGAGGCCCCCATCACATCAGAGACCCCCCCCCCCTCCCATCACATCAGAGGTTCTCCTATTACATCAGAGGTTATCCCATCACATCAGAGGTTCTCCTATTACATCAGAGGTTATCCCATCATATCAGAGGTTCTCCCATCACATCCGAGGTCCCCCATCACATCAGAGGCCCCCCATCACATCAGAGACCCCCATCATATAAGATGTTCTCACATCACATCAGAGGTTCTCCCATGACATCCGAGGCCCCCCATAATATCAGAGGCCCCCCATCACATCAGAGACCCCCATCATATAAGATGTTCTCACATCACATCAGAGGTTCTCACATCACATTAGAGGATCTCCCAGCATATCAGAGGTCCCTCCATCACATCAGAGGGACCCCTTCACATCAAAGGTCCCCCCATCACATTAGAGGTTCTCCCATCACATCAGAGGTCCTCCCATCACATCCGAGGTCCCCCATCACATCAGAGACCCCCATCATATCAGAAGTTCTCCCATCAGATCAGAGGTTCTCCCATCACATCAGAGGTCCCCCCATCCCATCAGAGGTCCCCCCATCACATCAGAGGTCCTCCCATCACATCAGTGCAGGTTGGAGCACCCGAATTCTACATGCCAGACTCTTCCCATCACTCTTCACATCGCTATGTAACACAAAGCATTTTTTGGGGAGAGAATACAGAAAACAATGGACTTCCTGCACTGGCAAACCCACGACATTGCATCCAAGGAGACATCAGTCCAATCACTGACTCCTCATAGAAGCTTTACATTTTCAAAAGTCATCTGCAACTTTCATTAAAACGGTCTCTGGTGATCCCGCCATGACGGTCCTTGTTCATTTCCTGTTATGGGGTGACAACGCTCTGTTTCCCGGGTTGTGCTCCTTGTTCATTTCCTGTTATGGGGTGGCAACGCTCTGTCTCCCAGGTTGTGCTCCTTGTTCATTTCCTGTTATGGGGTGACAACGCTCTGTCTCCCAGGTTGTGCTCCTTGTTCATTTCCTGTTATGGGGTGACAACACTCTGTCTCCCAGGTTGTGCTCCTTGTTCATTTCCTGTTATGGGGTGACAACACTCTGTCTCCCAGGTTGTGCTCCTTGTTCATTTCCTGTTATGGGGTGACAACGCTCTGTCTCCCAGGTTGTGCTCCTTGTTCATTTCCTGTTATGGGGTGACAACGCTCTGTCTCCCAGGTTGTGCTCCTTGTTCATTTCTTGTTATGGGGTGACAACGCTCTGTCTCTGTCTCCTGGTTGTGCTCCTGGGTTGTCACCTTGTCTCACAAGTGACCTTTTTATCACACAGACGTGGTCCACTGTTGTCACCATCAGGAAGCCTGCCCTGAGAAAAGCTGTGCAGCCAACGCCGGAGTGCATGTAGACAAAGGACGTGGCTGCAAAGAGGATGCAGGAGATCAGCAGCACTGAGATGTAACAAATGGTGTAAACAGTGTTTAGAGTGCAGAAAACAAGCCTGGGATTTTTCACCAGCCTGGGATGTCATTATTGGGAGCGGACACCTTGTATGGAGTGTCCACCATGTGCTGCCCGACCCCGGGGACTGCATTCACCTCGTGTCACTGCCGAGAGCAAATGTTTCCCTGTGTGGTGTGACCTCTGACCCCACTGTGTAAACATGAAGGACCCCAATCTGAGCCTAGGGGACTGCTAATTTAATTACCGATCAATTAGACGCATCTCTATGGAATCCCTGAAATCGACTTATTACTGTGGGACCCAATCACTATGTACGTCCAATTACTATCTACGTCCAATCACTATCTATGTCCAATCACTATCTACGTCCAATCACTATGTAAGTCCAATCACTATCTACGTCCAATCACTATCTACGTCCAATCACTATCTACGTCCAATCACTATCTACGTCCAATCACTGTCTGCATCCAATCACTATGTACGTCCAATCTCTGTCTGCGTCAAAATCACTGTCTATTTATTTATCTGTTTTATATTTATCTATAATTTCTTTATTTCTCTCTCTGTCTATTATTGATCATTCTATCTGTTCTATATTAAGAAATTTCGAAATTATCTATTGATCGATCTTATATTTATCTATCTATTTTTGATCAAATTATTTTATATTTATCGATCTATAATTGATTCAATCATCTATATTTCACTCTCTCTCTCTCTCTCTCTCATTTATTTTTTTCATTTAATTATTTTATAGTTATCTATCTATAATTTCTCTCTCTCTCTCTCTCTCTCTCTTTCTATGGATCGTTCTATCTATCTATCTTAAATTGATCTATTTTTGATCTAATTATTTTATAGTCATCTATCTATAATTGATTTATCTCTCTCTGTTTGTCTATAATTGATCATTCTATCTATCCATCTATCATTGATCTATCTATCGATTTTATATTTATCAATTTGTAAATGATCGATCTATCTATCTTTGATCTATCTGGTTTTATATTTATCTATCTATAATTTATTTCTCTCACTCTCCCTATCTATAATTGATCTAATCATCTATCTATCTATATATCTACCTATAATTTCTCCCCCTCTCTCTCTCTCTCTCTCTCTCTCTCTCTCTCTCTCTCTCTCTCTCTCTCTTATATTTATTTATCTATTTTTGATCTAATTTTTTTTATATAGCTATCTATCTGTAATTGATTTATCTCTCTCTGTTTGTCTATAATTGATCATTCTATCTATCCATCTATCATTGATCTATCTCTTTTATATTGATCAATTTATAAATAATCTATCTATTTATCTTTCATTTATTCCTCTACTATCTATCTATCTATCTATCTATCTATCTATCTATCTATCTATCTATCTATCTATCTATCTATCTATCTATCTGTCTGTCTGTCTATCTATCTATCTATCTATCTATCTATCTATCTATCTATCTATCTATCTATCTATCTATCTATCTATCTATCTGTCTGTCTGTCTGTCTGTCTGTCTGTCTGTCTATCTATCTATTTATCTATCTTTGATCTATCTGTTTTATATTTAACTATCTATAATTGATTTCTTTCTCTCTCTCTCTCTCTCTCTCTCTCTCTCTCTCTCTCTCTCTCTCTCTCTCTCTCCCCTCTCTCTCTCTCTCTCTCTCTTATATTTATTTATCTATTTTTGATCTAATTTTTTTTATATAGCTATCTATCTGTAATTCATTTATCTTTCTCTGTTTGTCTATAATTGATCATTCTATCTATCCATCTATCATTGATCTATCTCTTTTATATTGATCAATTTATAAATAATCTATCTATTTATCTTTCATTTATTCCTCTACTATCTATCTATCTATCTATCTATCTATCTATCTATCTATCTATCTATCTATCTATCTATCTATCTATCTATCTATCTATCTATCTATCCGTCTGTCTGTCTGTCTGTCTGTCTATCTATTTATCTATCTTTGATCTATCTGTTTTATATTTAACTATCTATAATTGATTTCTCTCTCTCTCTCTCTCTCTCTCTCTCTCTATATATATATATAATTGATCCAATCATCTGTTTATCTCTGATTGAACATTCAATTTTTTTCCTCCCTCTCTGAGCTCATTTCAGAATAATTTCCTAGCGATGGGCCCGTCACCAGCAGGACAGTTTGTGTTATTTGTCCAATCAGAAGGTGATTGTTGATATTGGCTAATTGTTGATAATTTGATTGATCACTTGTCTGGATTCGAATCCCATGTGTGAGATAAATATCTGGGCTCATCCAGACAACCAGTGTCGGCTCAAGGCTCAAGGCCGGACCATGGTCCAGATATGTTCTGTAGATGTAATTGATGGCCTTCGATGTCCCTGTGTTCTCCCAGTAATACATCCAGATGTCCTTGGTGTGACGGATGGAAGGCCGGGAATTTGGCATATTGGGAATGGGATTGCAGGGAACTGGCTAGAAATCCAGTTGCTATGGTTTACCGCACTTCTTTATTGAATCATCCTGGAAGGGTGGGAGTGCGGCGGGGGGGGCAAGCGGGGGGGAATGGGGCAGACGGGCTCTGGGGCGACGTGTTTCGTCTGGCGCTTGAGTTATAACTCTGATATTGTAACTTTATCTTCACTTTGCTCTGGATTTATTTCACACTCCAGTAAATGGGTTTATTCAGTAACTGGAGACCTCCAGACAAATATTTTCCCATGTGGTGCGGGCGGTGTGATCACACTGGGGTGGCCATGTGGCTTCTGGGCCGGGGGTGTTTTTCTGTTGGTTTTCTGCACAACGTTCCGTCTATAGAAAGCCTCGGAGCTGTGATCAGGCACTTGTGAGGGTGACAGGAGCTGCCGTCATTGTCACCAGGCGGCAGCTGGACACGAGTGCCGAGGGCCTGGTCCTCCACCATGAAGAGGGCAGACGCCGGACACCGATGGCAGATGAAAGCCAAGCGCTCCATCCGTTCCATGCCGAGGCCTTTGCTGAGGATGGATCTGTCTTCTCATTGGGCTCTCAGGATTTTTCTACATCTGTTGATGTTGTCCTCTCCCCTCAACTGACCTGACTTCCAGTCCCATCTTATTCCCTGTTCACACTTGTGTGGTTTGTCAAAGTGCATGACAAGGGGAATCCCATTATTGTCTATATGAGACCCATTCACACCTATTTATTCTCTATGGGGCCCATTCACACCTATTTATTGTCTATAGGGCCCATTCACATCTATGCAACGTGTTTCCATGCAACTTGGAAGAAAGGTGCAGGCATTTCTTTTGGTGCGACATTTGATTCTGAAAGATAACTCTTGCATGCTGCTATGCACCCCTCTATCTCTATTTATCCTGATTATCATTGAAAGTGAAAGTGAAAGAAAATCCCAAATTTTGGGTTGTCCCCAGAAAAGTCATAGAGAAGAAATCTTCCAATGGGGACACTAGTTCTGGTGACCTGGGGGTCCGCAAGGAATTCCCTTAATTTGCAGAGATTTCCTCTCACTTCCTGTTTGGCTTTGAGACAGGAAGTGAAGGGAAATCTCCTCAATGGGACACAAAAAAATCTGACCTGTGACGTGTCCCAGAAGATTGCAGGGAGGGGGTAAAGGTGAACATCCTTCCAGCGCCACGGAGCCTGGGGAGGAAGTGGGAGCTGGGTGCCAATAAAAACTGGGTATCCGCCCCCCCCCCCCCCCAAAAAAAAAAAATTGACATGCCAAATGTGACATGTTAGGGGGTCACCAGTACTTAAAGTGAAAGTTCCATTATTGGGTGGAACTCCGCTTTAAATAGGAATCCTTAGACATATAACCTTAAAGCGGAGTTCCACCCAAAAATGGAACTTCCACTTTTTGGATTCCCCCCCCCCTCCGGTGTCACATTTGGCACCTTACAGTAAGGTGACCAGATTTTTTTAATGAAATCTGGGGACATATTTTTTCTTTACTAGTAATGGCAACAATCAGCGACTCTCTGCCCATCACCCCCTGCCTCACAGACTCTCAGGTCTTACTTTTCGGGCCCCCGGCTACTACTGGATGGGAAGCGGAGGAAGATCACTCCGCCAGGGAAGGCAAGGAGATAGGCAGGTGGCTGGCCAAGATTTGAGCCAAGTCAGAAGAACATGCGAGCGGAGCTGAATGGGCATGCGCCCAAAACTGAAGAAATATTCCCTCCGCTCCGACCAGCACATGATCATCAGAAAGGGGCACAGATAATGGGAAAAATACAACCCCCCTATGCTAGTAGGCACGGCGGAGCGGGGGGGTGTAATTCTAATTTTTCTATTTTAATTCTGCACTGACTGTCTTTGAAACTGCCCCTGCCCCCTATGTAAATCCAATCTGGGGACAAAACCAGGAACAGACTTGGTCTGGGGACAGTGTCTTCAATCAGGGGACTGTCCCCTGAAACTGGGGATGTCTGGTCACCCTACCTTACAGGGGGGGAGGGGGGAGCAGATACCTGTCTAATACAGGTATTTTGCTCCCACTTCTGGGCATAGATACCTGAGCCACCCACGGGTATCTACGACACTTCCGGCGCCTTCTCCCCCTCCTACTGTCTTCTGGGAGACACACAGGTCACAGAAGACAGCAGGGACCAGTGGGATAGCAGTAGGGAACCAGGAAGTGAATTCCCTGAACAAAGATGGCGGCTTTGGGGTGCCGACATCGCAGGCGACCAGGACAGGTAAGTGTCCTTACTTTAAAAGTCAACAGCTGTAGTATTTTTAGCTGGTGACTATTAAAAAGGAAAAAAATGGCGGAACACCGCTTTAACGTAATGCAAAAGTGCAGAACCAGGAACCCAACCTCCTAATTCGTGACGCTTACCTCTATCTTATCCTAAATATGAACCCAAATAATACATTTTCACCATTGGGCCTATGAGTTTTCTTTTTTTTTGGGGGGGGGGGGGTTGTTATTTTTTTGGTGTCCCGTGTAAGGAAAGAATTGTGAGTTTTTCGCTCAGGTTTCGAACGGGCGCCATTGAATATAATGACCAACTCGACGTTGAGCGTCAAAACATTTTGGGGAAATGGGTTTCAAACCGCTCCGGTGTGACGCGCAGCACAATACAAAAAATGGAGTCTTGTCCTCGCAGATCTTGTCACCTTTTTTTTTTCACACCCACTAAAGGGGGGCACTACGGAGGTGTTGGGGAGACAATCAGGCTCTTAATCGGACATCTACACAAGCCACAAGCTAGATAACGTCTATTGCCTCTACGCCGGTCAAAGTCAGCCTGTGTGCTACAGGAAGAGAGGGAGTTAGGAGTCTGGCCAGCCGGCCATGCGGGATTTGTCATAGAGCAGCTGAGAGCTGTCAGAGAGCGACAGAAAATCTGCAGACCACCCCCCCCCCATTTCCGCTGCTACGTCCTCTATCCAGACCAAACATATATCCATTCTGCCACCGATACAGACAGCCCCATTATTTATTATTATTATTATTGCTCTGGTCTGTCTATACCGTGCCAGCAGATTCACAGCAATTATACTCAGGATAACTTACTATCCTTATATCTGAGATAATCAAGTACTCAGTAAAGGCTGGTGGTATATTTTTGTGAGGGGGGGTCGACAACCAACCCCCCTGGTCGGTCAGGTTACAGGCACCCCATCACTCTACACCCCAGATATCCCCCCAGCACTCTGACCCCTCTACACCCCAGATATCCCCCCAGCACTCTGGCCCCTCTACACCCCAGATATCCCCCCAGGACTCTGACCCCTCTATACCCCAGATATCCCCCCAGCACTCAGACCCCTCTACACCCCAGATATCCCCCCAGCACTCAGACCCCTGTACACCCCAGATATCCCCCCAGGACTCTGACCCTTCTACATCCCAGATATCCCCCCGGGACTCTGACCCCTCTACACCCCAGATATCCCCCCAGCACTCTGACCCCTCTACACCCCAGATATCCCCCCAGCACTCTGGCCCCTCTACACCCCAGATATCCCCCAGCACTCTGACCCCTCTACACCCCAGATATCCCCCCAGCACTCTGACCCCTCTACACCCCAGATATCCCCCCAGCACTCTGACCCTCTACACACCAGATATCCCCCATCACTCTGACCCCTCTACACACCAGATATCTTGGATATAAAGGGGTCAGAGTGCTGGGGGGATATCTGGGGTGTAGAGGGGTCAGAGTGCTGGAGGGATATCTGGAGATACAGTGCATGTACATTTTTGGCTCTGTGCTCACCTCCAGCACTGTGCTCACCTATACCAATGAAGCAGGCAGAAGGAGGGGCAGAGGAGGGAGCATCCCTCTGGGCATTTTGAGCACAGAGGGCATCCACAATGCTACTTCCACAGGTCAGCAGCTCCCACAGTCTTCGAGTCCCGAGCATTCAGGTTGCATGGGGTGGGGTCAGAGCATAACTGGCACTCCGGCGCTGCCCCTCCCTGCTGGCTGTGAAATAATAGGTATCGGCCAGCACGGAACGGCGCACCGCTGCCAGTCTGAGTCCCCTGTGTGTCCATCACTCACAGTGCCATCATGGGGCCCCCAATTTCTGGACATCTTGGGCTCAAGGATCAAGGATGCAACTGGGGCCCCTGGGCAGTGCCCTCTTATTAAGACAGCCCTGTTGAGCGGGAGGCCTGAGAGAATGCACAGGACAGATTGACCCAACACAAACTTTTACACAGAGCTAAAAGGGTCATTACTGGAAAATAGGTAGATGCAGTCAGAATTAGTGAATTGGATTGGTATAATGTAGTGTGGGGTAGATGTGGTTGGTGATTTGGTAGTCGGTATATTACTATGGTGTAGCAGAGTGGATGTGGTCAGCTCAGTGGGTAGAGTTTCTGCAGCAGATAATCGCACGGTGCAGCACGCTGTGCCTGTTGGACTCTCTTATCTAGACCAGGCCTGGCTCTTACCCTTATCTCCTGGCCTGTCATGGGTTAATTACCTCTCTGCAGCAGGAAGCGGCTTATTATGGCTCCTAATTATAGAGACAGAGAGCAGACATGGGCCGAGGTGTGAAACCCAAACTGAGAGAGGTGTACAACCCGTCCAACATGATGGATTCCCACCACCGAGTCCTACTGTCCTACTGACCGATGGATCATAAAGCAAACAACCCATACTGCTACTGGATCCCAATTATAAAGAAGAGGCTCTGGATGGACAGTTGGATGAATTGCTCTATATTTAGGATGTATCCAGCCTATAAACCAGAGGCTCTGGATAGACAGTTGGATAAATGTCTCTATATTTAGGATGTATTTGGTCTATAAACCAGAGGCTCTGGATAGACAGTTGGATAAATGTCTCTATATTTAGGATGTATTTGGTCTATAAACCAGAGGCTCTGGATGGACAGTTGGATAAATGGCTCTATATTTAGGATGTATTTGGTCTATAAACCAGAGGCTCTGGATGGACAGTTGGATAAATGGCTCTATATTTAGGATGTATTTGGTCTATAAACCAGAGGCTCTGGATGGGTTGTTGGATAAATGGCTCTATATTTAGGATGTATCCGGTCTATAAACCAGAGGCTCTGGACTGACAGTTGGATAAATAGTTCTATATTTAGGATGTATCCAGTCTATAAACCATATGCTCTGGATGGACAGTTGGATAAATGGCTCTATATTTAGGATATATTCGGTCTATAAACCAGAGGCTCTGCATGGACAGTTGGATGAGGGTAGCCATGTCTGTCTTTGAAGATCATATAGGGAGGGGTTAGACAGTGTGTGGGGGGGTCCATATATTAGGGGGAGGTTAATATATAATCCTTGATGTCCCTTGAGCCAGCCATCCCCTCGCTTGACTCGGTGGCCCCTCTACACCTCCTAACCATCTGAGATATGAGAGGAGACCACAAATGCCGTGCCGGGTCCCGGAATCCACCGAGGATCTTCTTCTCTCATCGGCCTGGAATCTGCTGACACCACGAAGGTGGATGAAGTTTTCTCATAGCACAGATGAAGATTTCTTCTCATGTTGCCTCATTTCCTTTATAGGAAGCATTGGGGGAAATCCTTCTGTGTTTATAAATGTGGAAAGATTGACGTCTCAGCGATCCTTTTATCATTGAACATAAAGTAAATGTGAACCTTAAAGGGGATGTAAAGGTTCGTTTTTTATTTTCTAAATCGGTTCCTTTAAGCGAGTGCATTGTTGGTTCACTTACTTTTTCCTTCCATTTCCCTTCTAAATGTTTTTTTTTCTTTGTCTGAATTTCTTACTTCCTGTTTCTCCTCAGTAAGGTGTTCTGGCTGACTAACCCCCAGGCCGATGATGGGGGCAAGCTTACTGGAGGAGAAACAGCAAGTGAGAAATTCAGACAAAAAAAAAACATTTACTGTGTATACTAGAGTATAAGCCGAGTTTTTCAGCACATTTTTTTTGTGCTGAGAATGCCCCCCTCAGCTTATACTCGAGTCACCGTTTTGCGCCTGATTTCCCGAACTTTGGAGACCCGGTACTTGGCAAAATTGGCACACATGTAGCCACACTTTTCGTCTACAAGTGTGCAAAGTTTGTTGTCCGGGGGACCTACGGCCGGGGAGCACCCATTTTTCAAACCTGGGCACCCCTTTCATAGGCTCCCATTATAAACAGTAATTTCTCCGGTGACTTTGGGGACCCGGGACCAGCTGGTCGTAGGGTCTCTGGACCCGGAACTTGGCACACATGATGTAGCCCCTTCCATAGACTCCCATGTTAAACGTCAGTCTAGTCATGGACATCATAGTGAGGCATGGGCACAGTGAAGCATGCACATGGACACAGTGAGGAATGCACATGGACACAGTGAGGCATGCAGATGGACACCCTAGGCTTATACTCGAGTCAATACATTTTCACATTTTTTTGTGGTAAAATTATGTCCCTCGGCTTATACTCGAGTATATACAGTAGAAGGAAAAGGTAAGTGAACCAACAATGCACTAGCTTAAAGGAACCTATTTAGAAAATAAAACACAAACCTTTACAACCTCTTTAACTGGATGACCAATACCTTGCTCTGTGCATTTTGTATTATAATTATGTTTTGTTTGTTTGTTTTTTATTCTTGTTTTCACCTTCTTTTTTTTTCCAGGTGTAGGGTACAATTCTACTTTTAGGCCTCCTTCACATGATGACATGCGTGCCCTGTGCAAGGCTGTGTTTTTCTGACAAGGGGGGGACACAGGGCTGTCTTAAGAGGGCACACCTGGGCACTGCCCAGGTGCACCAACTGCATTGGGTTCCTACACTTTCCCCAAAGCAGCTAGTCCTTAAGCCCACGCTGCCCCAAAATGATGGCACTGAGAGTGATAGATCCACAGGGGAGGCAGTTTGCCTCCTACCTACTTGATGTCCGTTTACCTTCACTGTCATCATTGTAGGGGCCCCAGAGCATTACTTTGCCCAGGGGCCCATGATGCTATTAAGATGGCCCTGGGGGGAGGGGGGGGGATGCACATGTTTTGAATGCATACCATTTTGTCCATTAGAACAGGTGGCTGCATGGACACAGCTGTAGTGTCCCAACAATGGGATGCCGACACGAGGATGCGCAGAACACCGATGTACCAGAAAAACACAGCCCTGCACAGGGCACGCATGTCATTGCCCCATGTGAACAAGGCCGAATTCAACCAGTAAAGGGGTGACTCAGGTTGGGTACACAGCTGGATAAATGGCTCTATATTTAGCATGTAACTGTCTATAAACCAGAGGCTCTGGATGGACAGTTGGATAAATGACTCTATATTTAGGATGTATCCGGTCTATAAACCAGAGGCTCTGGATCTGGAGTCTTTAAACAAAAGGGCCAGTTTGTTGTCCTTTAGACTTTTGGAGGGCCGGATTGTGCCCAGCGGGGGCAGAAAGTGTCCCGGGCTTGGCATCAGTGAGAATAAATATGGCCAAGGGTTGGTACATTTGGATAAATGGCTCTATATTTAGGATGTATCCGGTCTATAAACCAGAGACTTCCGGATGAACAGTTGGATAAATTATTCTATATTTAGGATGTATCTGTCAATAAACCAGAGGCTGTAGATGGACATTTGGATAAATGGCTCTATATTTCAGATTTACTATAAACCAGAGGCTCTGGATGGGCAGTTGGATAAATGGCTCTATATTTAGGATGTATTCAGTCTATAAACCAGAGACTCTGGATGGACAGTTGGATAAATGGCTCTATTTTTAGGATGTATCCGGTCTATAAACCAGAGGCTCTGGATCAGGAGTCTCCAAACAAAAGGGCCAGTTTGTTGTCCTTTAGACTTTTGGAGGGCCGGATTGTGCCCAGCGGGGGCAGAAAGTGTCCCAGGCTTGGCATCAGTGCGAATATATGGCCTCAGGGTTGGTAGTGCCCTTTTATTAGTAAGAGGAATAGTATCTCATCATTAGTATTGGTGGATGAAATAGTGCTCCATTGTTATCAGTGGGAGGTATAGTGCACCAAGGGGCCACATAAAGGCTAGCAAAGGGCCACATCTGGCCCTCAGGCCACAGTTTCGAGATCCCTGCTCTAGATGAACGGGTCCTAAGCCCATCAATAAGGGGGTGACTCAGGTTGGGTACACACTGTTGTGGTGCATTAATGCACGTTGAGTTAAGGCAGCAATTTATTTGAATGGCCATGTAACGCACCAAAAAAAAAAAACTAAACCAAAGCGCGCTTTCGTGGCAACGCCAGCAATAACGGAAGCGTCAGCGCAGCACAGCAGTGTGATCCCAGCCTTGAACCTTCCGCTTTGACGGAGGACCCGGTACAAGTCTACCCATCTTACTTATTTTTATAATTGGGGGGAATAATTGTCCCAACGGCGGTGATACCTCCGTCCCCGACGGCGGACCCCGAGGATGTGACGCCACACAATTATCACATATCAGAAAAGATGCGGCTCCTGTGAAATGCTTATTAGCGGGGGTGAATGTCCTCGGCAGACACCATCTGGGAGCCCCATGCGCACCATCAGCATATGTAGGAGCGTGTCTCCAGCCCAGATCTACATTTACATGACAAGAGAGGGACATGGAGGGAGGGGGAGGGGGGTTGTGTACTGACAGCGGATGAACATTCCTGCTGGCACCCTCATTAATTAGATCACCGCCGTCTTCTGTCAACGTCACCCAAATGCAGGCGAGACGCCGCATACAACGTGCGCACACAAGGCGTTTTTTTGGAAAAAAAAGAGGCCGGTTTATTGTAAAATTAAAAAAATAATAACTATAAAAATACAATAATATAAAAGCTGTACATATAAATACACAAGTATAGACACAGAGTGCGCGCGTGCGTCCATGTAGTACGGCTCAGAAGAACCCAGAACCATCGTTGCATATGATTGGCTGCCGGCTGCGGCAATGTATCAGTCCCGTTGAGGCCTCTGCGATGTTGGAGAGGGATTGGTGGTAGAAGGGCGAGAGCGGGCGGCAGCCCAGCTGGGGGCAGGAGAGGCGCTTCACAGCCTCTTGCTCGGGCCGCCCGCGAGTCCGTGACATGTTGCCCAGGCGCCTCTTTACATTGCCGGAGAGGTTAACTAGGAAGCCGTGGGGCTTATTCAGCCAATGAGACTGCCGGTCCTGCTCCTCGCCGTTCTCCGGAAGGTCCATCCACTGCTTGACCAGATCGGCAAAGCTATTGTCCCCGAGAACCAAAGGTTGCCGGCTGCGGCTCTGGGACAGCAGGCACCCCGTCCAGTCCTGGGAGCCCACTCCCATTCCAATACCCCCCCATTGTTCCAGGCAAACGTCCGACGTGGATTTGGGGCGCACCCGCGCCTGTCTGGTACGCAGCAACCCCCCTGAAGACAAACGCGCGCATGGCGGCAGGTTGTGTCGCCGCAGCACGGGAGGAGCCGGGCTCTGTTCTTCCTCTTCGACTTCCTCCTCCTCTTCTTCCTCCTCCCCTCTCAGGGAGCTCCCGGACACCTCGGAGTAGCCAGAGTCCCATTCCAGTCCGCGGTGGGCGCAGCTCGCCGGCGACACGTCGTTGGGTAGATCCACGCAGCAGGCGGAGTCCGCCTCGGACAGGTCGGAGGTGCGGTGGAAAGAGCGGATGTCGCGTTTCACCGGCCTGCGGGTGGGAGGGGCCGCGGACTCCGTGGCGGCGGCGGGAGGCGCGGATCGTTTCAGGTCATGCAGGACGCGGAACATGCACTCCATTTGTGCGGCAGAAGCGGATTCCTTCATACACTGCAAGAAAAAGAAATTGAAAAGACGTGAGAATTACGAAATTGGTGTGATAAAAGGAAAGACGCGCACACACAGACAATGAATCTATACATCATGGGTGTCAGAATATTCCCTTTCCACATCATGTGCCGCGTTATTATCCAGCACGCCTACGCTTCGCGCGGTTTCGTTTAAGGTGGTAGACGAGCTGGGACATGATGCGAAGGAGCTGGTTCAGGCAGTGGGCGAGGGGGCTTAGCTGCACGCCCCAAATCCTTGGCACACGCCCGACAACACTGGGAGGAGGGGGGTACGGGGTGAGGAATACATACCCCCAGGCACTAGGCAAAGAAAAAAGGGTAGACTCATTCATATTCCACATCCAACACCCCCCCCCCCTCTACTCCTGTACACACAGAGGGGACAGGCACGAGCCTGCACACTGCCTGAGGCTACATGGACACCTAGAGCGCATTAACCCTCTCCCTGCCGCCTCCCTCCCCCCCCCCCCTTCTTCTGTTTGCTTTGGCTGCTGGCTGCACATTTCTCTCCCCATCTGCTAAACATCTGTGTGTGCCGGGCTTTGTTCTGAGCCTGCGGACTGCGGGGCCTGAACTCTACTGCTCCTGCATGCAACCTGATCACATGCCTTGGTGCGTCTACATGAAGATTGAATGTGGGCCTCTGCGTGCAACTTAACAGTGGCTCTGAAGGGCACCAACGTGCAACCTGATCACATGCCTTGGTGCATCTACATGCAACTTAATCACGGGACTCAGGGTCACAACATGCAACTAGATCACAGGCATATGCAACCTGATCAGATTTATCACAGTGCGCCTACATGCAAACTAATCGCACACATCGGTGCGTCTACATGCAACTTGATCACATGCATCAATGCGTTTACATGCAATCTAATCACACACATCGGGTGCACTTCCATGCAACTTGATCACACGCATAATTGCGTCTACATGCAACTTGATCACATGCATTTCTGCGCTTACATGCAACAGTGCGTCTGCATGCAACTTGATCAAAGGCATTAGTGAGCCTACATGCAACTTGATCACATGCCTCAGTGTGCTTATGTGAAACTTGATCACATGCCTCAGTGCGCCTACATACAACTTGATCACACGCATTAGTGTACCTACATGCAACTTGAACACACGTCTCAGTGCGCTTACATGCAACTTGATCACACGCACCAGTGCGCCTACATGCAACTTGATCACGCGCATTAGTGTACCTACATGCAACCTGATCACATGCCTTGGTATACCTACATGGAGGAGATGGATTGTGGGCCTCTGCATGCAACTTAATAGTGGTTCTAAAGGGCACCTACGTGCAACTTGATCACAAGCCTTGGTGCACCTACATGCAACTTAATCGTGGGACTTAGAATGACAACATGCAACTTGATCACATGCCTTGGTGCACCTACATGGAGACTGATTGTGGGCCTCTGTGTGCCTGCGTGCAACTTAAAAGTGGTCCTAAGTGCACCTACATGCAACTTAAATCACAAGCCTTGGTGCACCTACATGCAACTTAATCGTGGGACTTAGAGTTACTACATGCAACTAGATCACAGGCATCAGTGCGCTTACATACAAACTGATCACATACATGGGTACGCTTACATGAAAATAAATCGCATGCAGCAGTGTGCCTGCGTGCAACTTGATCACACGTATCATTGCATCTACATGCAACAGTGCGTCTGCATGCAACTTGATCATATGTAATTGGCACACCTGCGTGCAACTTGGTTGTACGATGCCCAGTTTCAGGCAAGGCTCGCCCCCGTCATGGTTCCTTCCTATGTATAAATTTCACCGATAAGCGACACAGCCCTGTGTGTTTGTAGGTTAGGAAGTCGCCAGCACTCCCAAGAATGTGTTTCCAGGATTTATTCTGAGCATGTAAATCACACAATGTAGGTCAGGATGCCAAGGTTTTGTTTCCTCTTCCTCAGGGGCAACTCAATGGCCACCGAGGGGACCCTGCGAAGGTCCTGAAACTTTACCTTGACCCCCCCCCCCCCCCCCCGTGATATTAGGTGTTCATAATAAATCTTAGAAACCTCTTCTTGGAGTGCTGAGGACTTCCTATCTTCTCATCAATGTGATACAAGGAGAACATTTTTACAGTCAGCAGGAGCGACACTTTGATTTATTATCGTCAGGACTGTCAGCTCTGTGCAAGATTTACTTTGTATCATCTGACCCTTAACATAGAAAAGCACAGAGTAGTCTATGGATTGTTTTTTGTTCCCCCCCCCTTTTGTTTTGTTGATTTGTTTTTTTTTTGTTTTTTTGTTAACTTTGTTGTCTGACGATAGATCCCTGTTTATCCCAAGCATGCTTGAAGCCATTTACTGTTGACTGTCTCACTACCTCGGCTGGAAGTTTTATTCCACACGTCATCATCTACTCTTTCGGTAAACTAATTGGCCCAGATTCACATAGAATTAGATTAGCGCAGAGTATCAGAAATACTCTACGCCGCCGTTTTTTACCTGGCTCTACGTGGAATCCCGGTAGATTTTGTCCTGTAAACTACGGCGGCGTAGTGTATTTCTCTCGGCGCAAGCCATCTACGCGAGTAGGGGGCGTGAAGCATTTAAAATAGGCGCATTCCCGCGGCGATCGAACTGCGCATGGTCCGTTCAGAAATTTTCTGCCGCGCATTGCGCGAAATCACGCCGTTACGTCATTCGTTGTTTGAGTAGCGTCGTTTACGGACATTCCTATTCCCGAACGAGTTCCGTAAAAAAAAAAAAAAAATTGAATTTGACGCGGGGACGACGGCCATACTTAACATGGGCTACGCACCGTTAGACCAGCAAATATCTGGTCTAACCGTACGTAGCAAAAAAAAGACGTAAGCGGTTGCGAAGACCACTCGTATCTTCGCGGATCGCCGTAAAAAGTCATTTGCATACCCCGACGCTGAAAACGACGCGGACTCCTCCCAGCGGCCGCAAAAATATTGCAGCGTAGATCCGAAGGCTTACGAAGACGTAAGCCTCTCGGATCGAAGCCCGAAGCCGCCGTATCATGGTTTGAGGATTCAAACTAGTGATACGGCGCGCGAAATTTGAAATTACTCCTGTCTAACACCAGTTAGACAGGCGTAATCGCTCTATGAATCTGGGCCATTGTTTCTAAGTTTCGTTTTGAACTTCCCTCCAGTAAGGGTGCATTTACACCTTTGCGTAGGCTATTTGCAGCGACAAAAAATAGGCGTTTTGTCCCGCGATTTGCGGCGACAAAACGCGTCGTTTTTAACATTGTATTGTCGGCTATGCGGAACGCCGAAGCCGCCCGATATTTCCGCGTCGAAAAAGGGTCCGGGACTTGTTTGAAATTCGACGTTCTATCGACGTACGGCGTTCTGCGTTAGGAGATGTGAACAGTCTCCATAGAGAACAATGTAAATTCGACCCTCCGGCGTATTGTAGCGTCACGCTTCAGGCGTAAAAACGCCTAGTTGTGAATGGAGCCTTAGTCTGAGATCACGTCCCCCCCGGGTTCTGGATTTTGGTTTCATATTGAAAAAAAAAAAAACTGCCTGATTACCAGTAACAAAGTGTTCATCGATGTAGTAAAATGACGTATGTTCATGATCTGTAGTAACAATGTATGTTCATGATCTGTAGTAACAATGTATGTTCATGATCTGTAGTAACAATGTATGTTCATGATCTGTAGTAACAATGTATGTTCATGATCTGTAGTAACACTGATATCCATGACTTGTAGTAACAATGGGGGGGGTTTACTAAAACTAGAGCACTCGGAATCTGGTGCTGCTGGTCATGGCAGCCAATCAGCTTCTTACTTCAGCTATTCAATTAAGTTTTGACAATAAAACCTTGAAGCTGATTGGTTTGCAGAGCTGCATCCGATTTTGCACTTTCCAGATTTAGCAAATAACCCCCATTGTGTGTTTATGATCTGTAGTAACAACGTAGGCTTATGATCTGTAGTAAAATTGATGTTCATTACTTGTAGTAATATGTTTATGACTTGCAGTAACATTGATGCCTATGAACTGTAGTAATAATGTATGTTCATGATCTGTAGTAACAATGATGCCCATTACTTGTAGTGATGATGTATTTTTATGATCTGTAGTAACATTGATGTTCATTACTTGTAGTGACAATGTAAGTTTGTGATCTGTAGTAATATTGATGCCCATAAGTTGAAGTAGTAATGTATGTTTATGACTTGTAGTAACATTGATGCCCATGACTTGTAATAATGTATTTTATTATCTGTAGTAACATTGATGCCCATAACTAGTAACAATGTGTGTTTATGATCTGTAGTAACAACGTATGTTTATGATCTGTAGTAACATTGATGCCCATAACTTGTAGTAACATTGATGTTTATGATCATCTGTAGTACCATCGATGCCCATAACTTGTAGTAATATTGTATGTTTATGATCTGTAGTAACATTGATGCCCATGACTTGTAGCAATATGTTTATGATGTGTAGTAACATTGATGCCCATGACTTCTAGTAATAATGTATGTTTATGATCTGTAGTAACATTGATGCCCACGACTTGTAGTAATAAAGTATGTTTATGACTTGTAACATTGATGCCCATGACTTGTAGTAACATTGATGCCCATAACTTGTAGCAATATGTTTATGCTCTGTAGTAACATTGATGCCCATGACTTGTAGTAATAATGTGTGTTTATGATCAGTAGTAACAACGTATGCTTATGACCTGTAGTAACATTGATGCCCATAACTTGTAGTAACATTGATGTTTATGATCTGTAGTACCAATGATGCCCATGACTTGTAGTAGTAATGTATGTTTATGATCTATAGTAACAATGTATGTTTATGATCTGTAGTACCAATGATGCCCATGACTTGTAGTAGTAATGTATGTTTATGATCTATAGTAACAATGTATGTTTATGATCTGTAGTACCATCGATACCCATGACTTGTAGTAACATTGATGCCCATTACTTGTAGTAATAATGTAAGTTTATGATCTGTAGTAACAATGATGCCCATGACTTGTAGTAATAATGTATGTTTATGATCTGTAGTACCATCGATGCCCATGACTTGTAGTAACAATGTATAGTCATGAATATTGGCGTTTTGCCGTCCTGTTTGTACATATGGTAATGGTATGCTCACATGTGGTTTTATATCTGTAATATTCTGAGTGACTCTCGTCCCCGGGGGGGTGAATAATTTCTCTTACTCACATCTCTGTCATGTCATCCGCCACTTCCTGCCCCCCTGTACAGGACTCGCCCCAGTAGTTCCTGCCACCGCCGGTGACTCAGTGCCAGGATAGAACATTTTAAAGGATGAAAGTGGCAAAAAGTTTAAGTAAAGTCCAATACGAGTTTTCTTTTATTACACAAAACTGAAAAAACTGACGTGTTTCAGTGGCCTCTTCATCAGGGATCCCAATGATTGACTGGATTATTTTAGGATCCTTGAGGAAGGGGGAGGGAGATTTGACCACCCGAAACATGTTGACTTTTCAATTTGGTGAAATAAAACTCTTACTGGAGTTACCCAACTTTTGTGGCCCTTTTATCCTTTAGACTGCTCAGGGGCCCCCCCCGGGAACCAGAAAAAGCCGCCTCTAGAAACCTGATTCCGACTTGTACAATCCATCAACCCTCCCGGGGTCCAGCACTTCACCACCAGCATGTGAGTGCAATAGATGGCAAGCTCCTGGGTCAAGCCAGGGAGGGTTCCTGCAGACAGTCCCGGGACAGGTTCTTCTAGCTCCCAGGGCAAGGATGCACAACAGCGCCCCTCCCCAACTGTTAATGCACGCCTTAGAACGGGTTTACTGCCCTGTGTCCATTCTCTGTCCCCTCCCACATGGAAGAGAAATATATTTCTAATAGATTTAGAAAACAAAAAAAAAGATATAGGTCACATATATTTACAATATATTGCACCATAACATATACATGGTTTCAAAATATATTTCTCTTCCATGTGAGCTTGCTCGGCTGTGCCCAGGGCAGCTCCCCCTCCTGCCACCCCCCCCCCCCCGGCTCCTGCCCCCCCCCCCCCCCCGGCTCCTGCCTGCAGATATTGGGGGTTCTGCACAATGATTGTTTATTATTGAGTTCATACAAAATATAAAATCTTCCGTACTTTGCAAATCATTCAAGAAGACGCAAAACATTCTGCACAATGATTGGAGAGACCCAACAGATGAACCCTGACTGAAGGAGAACCTTCCACCACTTGGGGACTTCCACTAAAAGTTTCCAATCTGACCGATCTGTGATGAGGAGGGGAAAGCCGGTCAGGGGATGACCATGCTGGAAATTTCCCTCCAGTTCCCCACTGTCAGCGCAGACGTAATATATATATATATATATATATATATATATATATATATATATATATATATATATATAATATATATATATATAAAAAAAAATAAAAAAAATAACCTAATGATTCACAACAATCTTCTAAATGACTAAATAGATCATCAGTCTGACCCCGGAGTACTGACCTTCCATGGCTGACCCCCCAACACTGACAGCGCCCCATCACTAAGAGACTTACTGCAGCCGCCTACTCTGCAATACCCCATCCGTCCCTCCTGCTGAACCCGACATCCCGTCCCCCATCATAACATTTCCTCACACAAAACATTCCTGCAGATCCGGCCTGTCCCAACATGAAGAGGCAGAGAGATAATCCTCAACTAGACAGTCCCAGCCGCCACTGAAACACCTCCAATGCACAGAGAGACAGATACATACATAGAGAGAGGGACAGATCCCTATTCGCAGAGAGACAGATCCCTATTCGCAGAGAGACAGATCCCTATTCGCAGAGAGACAGATCCCTATTCGCAGAGAGACAGATCCCTATTCGCAGAGAGACAGATCCATACATAGAGAGAGGGACAGATCCCAATAGAGACAGATCCCAATACGCAGAGACAGATCCCTATTCGCAGAGACAGATCCCAATACGCAGAGACAGATCCCAATACGCAGAGACAGATCCCAATACGCAGAGACAGATCCCAATACGCAGAGACAGATCCCTATTCGCACAGACAGATCCCTATTCGCAGAGACAGATCCCAATACGCAGAGACAGATCCCAATACGCAGAGACAGATCCCTATTCGCAGAGACAGATCCCTATGCAAAAAAGAGAGACAGATCCCTATACAAAAAAGAGAGACAGATCCCTATACAAAAAAGAGAGACAGATCCCTATACAAAAAAGAGAGACAGATCCCTACACAAAAAAGAGAGACAGATCCCTATACAAAAAAAGAGAGACAGATCCCTATACAAAAAAAGAGAGACAGATCCCTATACAAAAAAAGAGAGACAGATCCCTATACAAAAAAAGAGAGACAGATCCCTATACAAAAAAAGAGAGACAGATCCCTATACAAAAAAAGAGAGACAGATCCCTATACAAAAAAAGAGAGACAGATCCCTATACAAAAAAGAGAGACAGATCCCTATACAAAAAAGAGAGACAGATCCCTACACAAAAAAGAGAGACAGATCCCTACACAAAAAAGAGAGACAGAGGAGAGACATATCCCCACATGCAGAAACAGATCCCTATACACAGAGACAGAGGAGAGACAGATCCCTATATGCAAAGACAGATCCCCATATGCAGAGACGGATCCTAATATAGAGAAACAGATCCCTATACACAGAGACAGATCCCCATACGCAGAGACGGATCCTAATATAGAGAAACAGATCCCCATACACAGAGACAGATCCCCATACGCAGAGACGGATCCCCATACGTAGAGACGGATCCTAATATAGAGAAACAGATCCCTATACGCAGAGACGGATTCCCATACGCATACGCAGACACGGATCCTAATATAGAGAAACAGATCCCTATACACAGAGACAGAGGAGAGACAGATCCCCATACGCAGAGACGGATCCCCATACGCAGAGACGGATCCCCATACGCAGAGACGGATTCCTATACGCAGAGACAAGAGGAGACCCAAATCCCAATACAGAGAGACATATGCCAATAGAGAAAGACAGAGGAGAGACAAATCCCTATAGAGAGAGGGATACATCTTAATACAAAGAGACAGAGGAGAGACCAATCCCAATACAGAGAGACAGATTTCAATATAAGGAGACCAAGGAGAGACACATTCTCATGGAGCTCAAGAGGATACAAATTCCAATATAAAGAGACAGAGGATAGCCGAATCCCAAAACAGAGAGACAGTGCAGGGGATGGCAGTGACAGAGGACACAGCTCTGGTCCACAGGGCACATGCTGGCTCTGTATATTGGATGGGGGGGTTGCTGCACACTTTATAAGGCACCATCCTTGTTTGGAGGAACTACAAGTCTCAGGAGAGCCTCTATGCAGAATATTTCCCTCCTTTTAAAGGAGCGATCCATAATAAATACAGAATATTCGCACTTTTGTAGAACATAAACTTACCAGCTGAATGATGGAGCCCGGAGGGGTCTCCGCACACCCCAGGATAGGCTGTTGCAGGGTGGAAGGAAGGGGCTGTTGCAGGGTGGAAGGATGGAAGGAAGGGGCTGTGGAAGGATGGAAGGAAGGGGGCTCTGGGAGGATGCAGAGGGTTCTCTGCCTTTCTCTTCTCTGCTGCTTTCACATCCCAAATTTGCCATTAGACTGAGCCTGGCCCCTCCCCTCAGCCCTCCTGCCTGGGCAGCATCCAATCAGGGAGGAGCACTCCCACCCCCAGGATTTGGGCTCTCTGCACACACTTTCCTAAGTAAAAAAGCAAAAACTATTCAGTCAGTCTGATACATTGTAGGGTTTTTTTTTTCGGGAAAGGGATTTGCGCAGCGAGAAGACCGACCATGGCTAAATCCAAGTTAGGGATGGAGATGACTGGAGAGAAGATGAACATACAGGCACAGGGAGCCTCTGAATCTGGGGTGTAATGGGGTGCACAGGGAACCTCTGAATCTGGGGTGTAATGGGGTGCACATGGATCTTCTGAGTCTGGGGGAGAAAAAGGTGCACAGGATCCTCTAAATCTGGGGTGTAATGGGGTGCACAGGGAACCTCTGAATCTGGGGTGTAATGGGGTGCACAGGGAGTCTCTGAATCTGGGGTGCAGAGGGGGCCACTAAGTCTGGGGTGTAATGGGGTGCACAGGCATCCTCTGAATATGGGGTGTAATGGGGTGCACAGGGATCCTCTGAATCTGGGCTGTAATGGGATGCACATGGATCTTATGAGTCTGGGGTGTAATGGGATGCACAGGGAGCCTCTGAACCTGGGGTGTAATGGGATGCACAGGGAGCCTCTGAATCTGGGGTGTAATGGGATGCACAGGGAGCCTCTGAATCTGGGGTGTAATGGGGTGCACATGGATCTTCTGAGTCTGGGGTGTAATGGGATGCACATGGATCTTCTGAGTCTAGGGTGTAATGGGATGCACAGGGAGCCTCTGAACCTGGGTTGTAATGGGATGCACAGGGAGCCTCTGAATCGGGGGTGTAATGGGATGCACAGGGAGCCTCTGAATCTGGGGTGTAATGGGGTGCACATGTATCTTCTGAGTCTGGGGTATAATGAGGTGCACATGGATCTTCTGAGTCTGGGGTGTAATGGGATGCACAGGGAGCCTCTGAATCTGGGGTGTAATGGGATGCACAGGGAGCCTCTGAATCTGGGGTGTAATGGGGTGCACATGGATCTTCTGAGTCTGGGGTGTAATGGGATGCACAGGGAGCCTCTGAATCTGGGGTGTAATGGGATGCACAGGGAGCCTCTGAATCTGGGGTAGAGAGGGAGCCACTAAGTCTGGGGTGTAATGGGGTGCACAGGCATCCTCTGAATCTGGGGTGTAATGGGGTGCACAAGGATCCTCTGAAAATGGGGTGTAATGGGGTGCACAGGGATCCTCTGAATCTGGAGTGTAATGGGTGCACAGGGATCCTCTGAATCTGGGGTGTAATGAGGTGCACAGGGAGCCTCTGAATCTGGGGTGTAATGGGGCGCAGAGGAAGCCTCTGAATCTGGGGTGTAATGGGATGCACAGGGATCCTCTGAATCTGGGGTGTAATGAGGTGCACAGGGAGCTTCTGAATCTGGGGTGTAATGGGGTGCAGAGGGAGCATCTGAATCTGGGGTGTAATGGGGTGAACCCCAGACACCCCAGCCTCTGAATCTGGGCTGTAATAGGGTGAACAGGGAGCCTCTGAATCTGGGGTGTAATTGGGTGCACAGAGATCCTCTGAATCTGGGGTGTAATGAGGTGCAGAGGAAGCCACTAAGTGTGGGGGGAATCATGGGGTGCACAGGATACTCTGAATCTGGGGTGTGATGGGTGCAGAGAGAGCCACAAAGTCTGGGGTGTAATGGGATGCACAGGATCCTCTGAATCTGGGGTGCACAGGGATCCTCTTAATCTGGTGTGTAATGGGGTGCACAGGGAGCCTCTGAATCTGGGGTGCAGAGGGAGCCACTAAGTCTGGGGTGTAATGGGGTGCACAGGCATCCTCTGAATCTGGGGTGTAATGGGGTGCACAGGGATCCTATGAATCTGGGGGTGTAATGGGGTGCACAGGGAGCCTCTGAATCTGGAGTGTAATGGGGTGCACAGGGAGCCTCTAAATCTGGGCTGTAATGGGGTGCACAGGATCCTCTGAATCTGGGGTGTAATGAGGTGCAGAGGAAGCCACTAAGTGTGGGGGAATCATGGGGTGCACAGGATACTCTGAATCTGGGGTGTAATGGGGTGCAGAGGGAGCAACAAAGTCTGGGGTGTAATATGATGCACAGGGATCCTTTGAATCTGGGGTGTAATGGGGTGCACAGGGAGCCTCTGAATCTGGGGTTTAATGGGGTGCAGAGGAAGCCTCTGAATCTGGGGTGCACAGGGAGCCACTAAGTGTGGGGTGTAATGGGGTGCTCAGGGATCCTCTGAATCTGGGGTGCAGAGGGAGCCACTAAGTCTGGGGTGTAATGGGGTGCACAGGGATACTCTGAATATGGGGTGCAGAGGGAGACACTAAGTCTGGGGTGTAATGGGGTGCAGAGGGAGCCTCTGAATCTGGGATGTAATGGGGTGCACAGGGAGCCACTAAGTCTGGGGTGTAATGGGGTGCACAGGCATACTCTGAATCTGGGGTGTAATGGGGTGCACAGGCATACTCTGAATCTGGGGTGTAATGGAGTGCACAGGGATATTCTGAGTCTGGGGTGTAATTTAGTGCACAGGGAGCCTTTGAATCTGGGGTGTAATGAGGGCATAGGGAGCCGCTGAATCTGGGGTGCAGAGGGAGCCACTGAATCTGGGGTGTAATGGGGTGCACAGGGAGCCTCTGAATATAGGGGGGAATGGGGTGCATAGGGAGCCTCTGAATCTGGGGTGTAATGGGGTGCACAGGGATCCTCTGAATCTAGGGTGTAATGGGGTGAACAGGTAGCCGCTGAATCTGGGGGGAATGGGGTGCACAGGGAGCCTCTGAATCTGAGGTGTAATGGGGTGCACAGGGATCCTCAGAACTCGGGGTGTAATGGAGTGAACAGGGATCCTCTCAATCTCAGGTGCAGAGGGAGCCACTAACTCTGGAGTGTAATGGGGTGCACAGGGATTCTTTGAATCTGGGGTGTAATGGGGTGCAAAGGAAGCCACTAAGTCTGGGGTATTATGGGGTGCACGGATCCTCTGAATCTGGGGTGCACAGGATCCTCTGAATCTGGGGTGCACAGGGATCCACTGAATCTGGGTGTAATGGGGTGCACAGGGATCTTTTGAGTCTGGGGTGTAATGGAGTGCACAGGGATATTCTGAGTGTGGGGCATAATGGGGTGCACAGGGAGCCTCTAAAACTGGGGTGTAATGGGGTGCAGAGGGAGCCACTAAGTCTGGGGTATCATGGGGTGCACAGGATCCTCTGAATCTGGGTGTAGAGGGAGCCACTAAGTCTGGGGTGTAATAAGGTGCACAGGATCCTCTGAATCTGGGGTGCACAGGGATCCTCTGAATCTGGGGTGTAATGTGGTGCACGGGGATCCTCTCAATCTAGGGTGTAATGGGGTGAACAGGCAGCCTCTGAATCTGGGGTGTAATGGGGTGCACAGGGATCCTCTGAATCTGGGGTGTAATGAGGTGCACAGAGATCCTCTGAATCTGGTGTGTAATGGGGTGCACAGGGAGCCTTTGAGTCTGGGGTGTAATGGGGTGCACAGAGAGCCTCCGAGTCTGGGGTGCACAGGAATCCTCTGAGACCTGGGGTGTAATGGGGTGCACAGAGATCCTCTGAATCTGGGGTGTAATGGGGTGCACAGGGATCCTCTGAATCTGGTGTGTAATGGGGTGCACAGGGAGCCTTTGAGTCTGGGGTGTAATGGGGTGCACAGAGAGCCTCCGAGTCTGGGGTGTACAGGAATCCTCTGAAACCTGGGGTGTAATGGGGTGCACAGGGAGTTTCTAAATCTGGGGTGTAATGGGTTGCACAGGGAGCCGCTAAGTCTGAAGTGTAATGGGGTGCAAGGGAGCCTCTGCGTCTGGAGTGTAATGGGGTGCAAAGGGATTCTCTGAATCTGGGGTATAATGGGATGCACAGGGATCCTCTGACTCTGGGGTGTATTGGGGTGCACAGGGATCCTCTGAATCTGGGGTGTAATGGGGTGCACAGGGATCCTCTGAATCTGAGTTTAGAGGAAGCCACTAAGTCTGGGGTGTAAGGTGCACAGGATCCTCTGAATCTGGGGTGCACTGGGATCCTCTGAATCTGGGGTGTAATGTGGTGTACAGGGATCCTCTGAATCTAGGGTGTAATGGGGGTGCACAGGATCCTCTGAATCTGGGGTGTAATGGGGGTGCACAGGATCCTCTGAATCTGGGGTGCAGAGGGACCCTCTGAATCTAGGGTGTAATTGGGGTGCACAGGAATCCTCTGAATCTGGGGCGTAATGGGGGTGCACAGGGATTCTATGATGTTAGGGTGTAATGGGGTAAACAGGGAGCCTCTGAATATGGGATGTAATGGAAGGAGCAGGGATCCCCTGAGTCTAGGGTGTAATGGGGCGCACAGGGACCTCCTGATACCAAGGTGTAAAAAGGTTTCTGCAGACCCCCAAAGCCTGGGGTGCAATGAGGGCACAAAGACCCCTTGATTCTGGGCTGTAATGGAGGGAGCTGGGACTAAATGAGTTGGAGGGTTTAATGGCGGTGCACATGAACCCCCTGAGTCTGGTGTGTAATGGAGGGTGCAGGGACTCCCTAAGTCTGAAGTGTAATGGACAGGGGGGGGGCACAGGAGATGAATGAAGTCTAATTTGTAGTGTAAAGACCCCGGGGAGGCAGATTTTCCAGTAATCAGAGAGCCTGATGGGGGGGGGCATTAATTGGTGGATGAGCTTTTCCCAGATTTGCCCCAGGCCGGGCTTTTTTGACTCATTTACATGTAAAATGCCGGACTGGCTGCAGTACAAATCATCCAAACAAAGGGAGAGAGGAGAGCCGAGGGCCGTCCATTATAATACAGAACTCCGTCCTCCGTACATGTCAATGGGACGCAATAGTTACAGTCTACACTCTTCTAATCGTATCCCATCTATCGATCTATAAATCTATCTATCAATACACCTATTATCTATTATTATCATTATACAGGATTTATATAGCGATACCAGTTCACGCAGCACTTTATATATCATCTATCTATCTATAATTCTATCATCTATCTATCTATCTATAATTCTATCATCTATCTATAAATCTATCATCTATCGATCTATCTATAATTCTATCATCTATCGATCTATCTATAATTAAATCTATCCATCTATAAATCATCTATCGATCTATCTATAGATATATATGTATATATATATATATATATATATATATATATATATATAGATCAATCTATCAATCTATTTATTAATCATCTATCAATAAATCTATCTATCTATCTATAAATCATATATTGATCTATCTATCTTTCTATAAATCATCTATCTATCTATCTCTAAATCTATTGATTTATCTATCTATAAATCATCTATCTATCTATAATTCTATCACGTATCTATAAATCATCTATCGATCTATCTATATATCAATCTTTATATCTAAAAAAACATCTATCCATCTATCTATAAATCATCTATTGATCTATCTATCTTTCTATAAATAATCTATAAATAAATCTAGCTATCTATCTCTAAATCGATTGATCGAGCTATCTATCTTTTATCTATAAATCATCTATCGAGCTATCTATCCATGAATAGATATATATATCTATAATTTTATTGATCTATCGATATATATATATATCTGTCTATAACTCTATCTATAATTCTGTCGATCTCTATCTATCTATCTATCTGTATCTATCTATCTATCTATCTATAAATCATCTATCTATCTATCTCTGTGTATCTATCTATCTATCTATCTATCTGTATCTATCTATCTATAAATCATCTATCTATCTATCTATCTATCTATCTATCTATCTATCTATCTATCTATAAATCATCTATCTATCTATCTCTGTGTATCTATCTATCTATCTATCTATCTATCTATCTGTATCTATCTATCTATCTATCTATAAATCATCTATCTATCTATCTATAAATCATCTATCTATCTATCTATCTATCTATCTATAAATCATCTATCTATCTATCTATCTATCTATCTATCTATCTATCTATCTATCTATCTATCTCTCTATCTATCTATCTATCTATCTATCTATCTATCTATCTATCTATCTATCTATCTATATATCTATCTATCTATCTCTATCTATCTATCTATCTATCTATCTATAAATCATCTATCTATCTATCTATCTATCTATCTATCTATCTATCTATCTATCTCTCTATCTATCTATCTATCTATCTATCTATCTATCTATCTATCTATCTATCTATCTATCTATATATCTATCTATCTATCTCTATCTATCTATCTATCTATCTATCTATAAATCATCTATCTATTAAATAAACTTCTTTATTTTTATGTACGTTCAGTTTAAATCATTTGGGAAACGGCCAACATCTTCCACCCCATTGGCTGCCTGTACAGTGAGATGCGATTATCCTGTTAATCAAGTTTGATAAGTTGGAAGATTGTTTCTGTTCTGGAGATAATCTCTTGCCTGGAAACATAGAAGATTCACCGATTTACAGACTGGCGGTCGGAGTCGGCGGCGCCTTAGATGATCTGATCTACTTTAGACCACCAGTAAAGCCGGCCATACATGGATAGAAAACGCGCTGGAAAATGCGTTCAATAAGCCCGATCGTTCCACTTTAGAAGCGGTAGTGGGCACATTTTGATTCTCGAAATGCAAAATTTTATGCCAAAAGAAAAGATCCGCCATGTTGGAATTTTGTTGCGCAATCAAGCGCTTTTTTTTGTTGTTTGTTTTTTAACATTATGCCGCATACACACAACCGTTTTTCGGGTTGTAAAAAATGACTTTTTTTTATGTCATTAAAAACGATCGTGTTTGGGCTCCAGAGCATTTTTCATGATGTAAAAAAAGGCCATTAAAAATTAAGAACATGCTCTAATTTTTAACATTGTCGTGTGTGGGGCTTTAACAACGTGAAAAAAAACGCGCATGCTCAGAAGCAAGTTATGAAAAGGGAGCGCTCGTTATGGTAAAACTACCGTTCATAATGGAGTAAGCACATTCCTCACGCTGTAACAGACTGAAAGGCGCAAATCGCCTTTTACACGGAACACGGAATCAGCAAAAGCAGCCCCAAGGGTGGCGCCATCCGAATGGAACTTCCCCTTTATAGTGCCGTCGTACGTGTTGTACGTCACCGCGCTTTGCTAGAGCATTTTTTTTTTTCACGATCCTGGGTAGGCAAGGCCGTTTTAACGATCGGGTTGAAAAAAAAGTAGTTTTTTCTAGACCATTAAAAACGTCTTTTTTTTACAACCCGAAAAACGGTCGTAAAATCGTAAATAGTTTGAAAAAAGGAACAGCGCATGCGCATTGATCATCGAGCGACAAAATATTTATGTTGTTTATTGATAATATGTGGAAAACAATTTGATACAATAATGGCGGTAAGCTTGACAGATTTTTATCGTTTTTTTTTTCCGAAAGATTTTCTATCCATGTATGGCCAGCTTGAGTCTGAATATTGCTACGGGGGGAGGGGGGGGGGGTTTGGTATCCAGACAGGAGGGACGAGGCTGGTCTGTCCGTCTCCAATGTGTCTCAATACTTGTACAATGGACACACAGAGTATGACTGACAAAGGGGTCTGTATAGGATCTATATGGGACATCGTTGAGTCCTCATTGTATATTGGGACTCATCTATCTGTGTCGGATGCAGTGCCCCAGTCAGAGGGCTGTCTTAATGGAAGGGAACACCTGGGCACTGCCCAGGGGCCCCAGCTGCATGGGGGGCCCCGCACTTCCCCCAAAGCAGCTGGTCTTTGAGCCCTTGCTGCCCCAAAATTGGGGGCCCCATGATGACACTGAGAGTGATAGACACACAGGGGGGGGGGGCAGTCTGCCTCCTACCTACTTAATGTCTGTTTACCTGCATTGTCATCATTGTAGGGGCCCCAGAGCATTACTTTCCCCAGGGGCCCGTGATGCTATTAAGAAGACGGCACTGGATGGACAGTTGCATTTTTTTCCATCAGGACACTTTGATAAATGAGGCGTTTACATTGCAGATGGTCCTTTTATGTCCCCCCACCTCTGCTCAGCGACTGGTGGGGAATAAAAGGGGCATTTGATGGGTGCCCCCGGGGCAGGAGCCCAGAACCCCCCTGGGTCAGGGCATGTCCCCCATTGAAGACACTTATTGCATTTCTGTTTATATTACAAGAATTATTCTTCCATGGGACAGCCATGCCCGTGGGGGTTATATATTACCCCCCCCCCCCATCACAGGACGCAACTGCAGATCTGTACCGACCCTTCCCTGTAAAGACATTGGGGTTGATTTACTAAAACTGGAGAGTGCAAACTCTGGTGCAGCTCCGCCTACAAACCAATCAGCTTCCAGTTTTTTGTTGTCAAAGCTTAATTGGACAAGTTGAAGTTAGAAGCTGATTGCCTCCCGTGCACGGCTGCACCAGATTTTGCACTCTCTGGTTTTATTAAATCAACCTCAATGTATTGTGTTATAGCAGCGCACACGGCTAAATGCAGGGCAGACACTGCCGCCTAGTGGTCATTCTGTAGATGACGGAGCTGAATGCAGAGAACTCCGGTCTGATATTTCCTGTCTCTTTAATAATAGTATTTTTTAAACAGCTTACCTGTAAAATCCTTATATATCCCAATAAGATGGGTGGGAGCTCTGTGTCCCGTGATGTACTCCAAGAAAAGGATTTTACAGGTAAGCCATTTAACCACTAAAAGACCGCCTAACGCTGATAGACGTCGGCAGAATGGCACGGCTGGGCTCTTAAAGGCGACATACCTGTACGTGCCTGCGTACAGTGAAGCTCCGTGACCACACCCGCGGGGTCGGTGGGCCCGATCACCGCCGGTTTCCCGTGATCGGTCGCAGGAGCTGAAGAACGAGGAGAGGTGAGTAAACAAACAAACAAGTAAACAAACATTCCCCGTTCTTCTCTGTGGCTTGTCACTGATCATCTGTTCCCTGATATAGGGAACGACGATCAGTGACGTCACACATCCAGCCACGCCCCCCCCCCCCACAGTAAGAATCGCTCCCTTAAGGCACACTTAACCCCTTCAGCGCCCCCTAATGATTAACCCCTTCCCTGCCAGTGTCATTTTCACAGTAATCAGTGCATTTTTATAGCACTTTTCGCTGTGAAAATGACAATGGTCCCAAAAATGTGTCCGCCATAATGTCACAATCACAAAAAAAATACGCTGATCGCCGCCATCACTAGTAAAAAAAAAAAAATTATTAATAAAAATGACATAAAACTATCCCCTATTTTGTAAACGCGATAACTTTTGCGCAAACCAATCAATAAACGCTTATTGCAATTTTGTTTTAACAAAAATATGTAGAAGAATACGTATCGGCCTAAACTGAGGGGAAAAAAAAGTTCTATGTATTTTTGGGTGATATTTATTACAGCAACATGTAAAAAATATTGCTTTATTTTTGTTTATAGCACAAAAAATAAAAACCGCAGAGGCGATCAAATACCACCAAAAGAAAGTTCTATTTGTAGGAAAAAAAGGACGCCAATTTTGTTTGGGAGCCACGTTGCACGACGGCGCAATTGTCCGTTAAAGCGATGCAGTGCCGAATCGCAAAAAGGGTCAAGGTCCTTTAGCTGCCTAAAGGTCCGGGTCTTAAGAGGTTAAAGCGACGCAGTGCCGAATCGCAAAAACTGGCCAGGTCCTTTACCTGCATAATGGTCCGGGGCTTAAGTGGTTAAAAAAAATTCTATTTTTTTTTCGTACATCACGGGATTAGGGTGACCACATTTCCAAATTACTATTCAGGGACCCCCCCCCCCTCCCCAAAAAATCAGCTTGTGCTGTAACAAATCATAGCACAGTGATTGGACACATTTCTCCAATCACAAGCAGGGGGCGGGGACTGTGCTCCTCCAGGCATTCTCGGCCAGGACAAGTACTGTCAGAAAGTAAAGCGGGGGTGTGAAGGCCTTTTTGGGGGGCATCAGATTGGCCCAGGGGGAGGGGGGGTAGCTGTGTCAGTTTCATTGTCCGTTAAAGCGACGCAGTGCCGAATCGCAAAAAGGGTCAAGGTCCTTTAGCTGCCTAAAGGTCCGGGTCTTAAGAGGTTAAAGTTACGCCGTGCCGAATCGCAAAAACTGGCCAGGTCCTTTACCTGCATAATGGTCCGGGGCTTAAGTGGTTAAAAAAAATTCTATTTTTTTTCCGTACATCACGGGATTAGGGTGACCACATTTCCAAATTACCATTCAGGGACCCCCCCCTCCCCAAAAAATCAGCTTGTGCTGTAACAAATCATAGCACAGTGATTGGACACATTTCTCCAATCACAAGCAGGGGGCGGGGACTGTGCTCCTCCAGGCATTCTCGGCCAGGACAAGTACTGTCAGAAAGTAAAGCGGGGTGTGAAGGCCTTTTTGGGGGGCATCAGATTGGCCCAGGGGGAGGGGGGGGTAGCTGTGTCAGTTTCATTCCGAGACACTGTATTGTCCTGGAATGAAGGTGCCCGGGAAAGACCTGCAAAATGCGGGACTGTCCTGGGCAATCCCGGACACGTGGTCACCCTACACGGGACACAGAGCCCTGTTAATTACCTAATGGGATGTTCCAGAGCAATGCTTAACTTGAGGGGAGGGAGACACAGATTAAAAAGCAGACCGCCATCGAACGTAAGGACCTATACTGCTGCCTGCAGCACACTGTGCCCAAAAAGCGGCATCCTCTTGGCGTCTTACATTCACCTGATAGGAATTAGCGAATGTATGCATCGACGACCAAACCTGAGTCATAAAGGCTTGGTAATGCATGTGCATGAAGCGCTTACTATCCTGGTAGAGTGCACTGTAAAATAAACTTCTTTAAACCACAAGCCTGAATAATAACCTGATGAATAAACATTGAAACAGTTGATTTAGACGCTGCCTGCCTTTTCCGTGGGCCTCCAGGTAGCGCAACAAACATCAGTTTTCCGTATCTGAGCAGCCGCTTCAGATAGGACGTGACTGCTCTCACTATAACGAGAGAGTGTAACCATTTTAATAGCTGATTTGAACACTGCCTGACCATTTCTAGGGGCTTCTGGCAGCCCAAAAAAACGTCAGTTTCCTGTATCTGAAACTTTCAGATAGACTTTTTACCTGATCTCATCAATTTTGGGAGAAAAGTAATACATTTCCTTCCATAGAACAAGGCTCTGGAAAAAAGGAAGGCAAGACATATCTTGATTCAAATAAAAAATAGATTATTTTAGGAAAAAAGGCTGTTAGCTATTTTTTATTGTGACTGCGACATTATGGCGGACACTTTTGGCGATATTTTGCGACTATTGTCATTTATACAGCGATCGGTGCTATAAAAATGCACCGATTATTGTGTACTGGCAGTGAAGGTTTAGCCAGGGAGCAGAGAAGGGGTTAAGTTTGTCCTAGGGAGTGATTCTAACTGTGTGGGGGCTGGGCTACCAGTGACACGACAATGATCACTGCTTCCGATGACAGGGAGCAGACGATCAGTGTCCTGTCCCTAGGCAGAACAGGGAGGTTTACACAGGCATCCCCCCATTCTGCAGCCCTGTGACATGATCGCAGGACACGGGCGGATGTCGAGTCTGCAGGTCCCGCTGGGACAGTCGCAGAGCTTGCTGCATATTTAAAGTGACGTATACATACGTTGCTTTGCGCAGCTGTGCCATTCTGCCAACATGCGCTGGTCGGCAAGCGGTTAAGACACATGTTAATACATAAACACTTATTACACATCCCTACACACACCAGAAGTGGAAGACGTAGCCATAGAGCCCCTTCCAGCCTTGCAAATGTGGCCTGCGTGCCTCCAAGTGGTAATGACCCCCCCCCCCCCCGTGTCATGAAAGGATTAAATAAAAGAGGAAGCAATTCAAATGTAAACATACCAAATTTTTATTGTGTGTTCATGAAATTAGAATTATGAACCTATACATGTTTTTTCCTTTTCCAACTATATTTATATACTCGGATTAAACCAAGAGTCCTTTAGTCAAATCAATTGGCCAGAAGTGAAGATCTAATGATCCTCTCGCCCATTAGCTGACACACTTTTGACCAAGAGATTCAAAGCCTGCCCACCACGGCAAGGTAGACTCTTCTAGGGCAGGACCTACACTAACTACACTAAGCTACCCTACTAGATGCTAGTCATCCTTTTCTCTAATGTTGGGTGTATGTTTGTAGTACGGCCTCATATATATAATAAAACCTTGGTTTGAGAGCATTTTGCAAGGCAAGCAAAGTTTTTAAATACATTTTGCCTTGATATACAAGTAGCGCCATATCACAACTGAGTATGAAAGAGAAGAGAGGCTCCTCTAAGTGTAGCAATATGGTTACATTTAATGAAGGTACAACATTTAGCAACTCACATCTAAGTATGCAGGCATAAATCTGTCCACATAGACCATCGACGTCATCCCTTCCATGAGCTCTTTAAGCCTCGCTTTCAGATCGCTCTACTGCAGGGTAGTCTTCCAGGTCACCATTGCAGATTGACAGCGGTGAGAGCCGGCATTGCAGAGGACAGTGTATGTGGATAGTTTTACCCCGGTTGCCTGCATACTTAGATGCAAGTTTCTAAATGTTGTACCCTCATTAAATGTAACCATATCGCTACACTTAGAGACGCCTCTCTTTTATACTCTGGAGCTCCTGCTGGATTTTGCTTCTAATCCCCTTGGGGAGGCTTCCATATGTGAATGGACATTTTATGGTTACACAACCTGGTCGCCCCTGAGTTTCAGCTGCACTCCTAATGTTAAGCATACACGGAAAGCTCTTTTTTTTTTAGTTAAGCCAGATTCCTCATTTCGCATCAATCAATTTGGATGAAGAAAATATATCTGCCAGAAAAAAAGTAAAAAAAAGCATAGGAGCTACCGCCCGCTGACCACCCCACGCTCCTAATGCTTTTTTTTACCTGTGATTGGAGAAATATAGCGCTGCAGGCACTGACTTAAGTATTCTAAGAGCAGCATCCTGCTATCATAATGCACAGATCAGTGCTGCAGCTTTTTGGCATTCTGCAAAGTAACAGTTAAGAATAACACACAGATGAAAAAAACCTCTGCCAGAAAAAATGTATAGTATGCCCACCATTAGAATCTTCCACCACACATCCACCCACTCTTCTAATGTTGGGCATACATCTAATGTTATTTTTTTATTGTCCAGCCTATATATATATATATAAAGCCTTGGTTTGAGAGCATTTTGCAAGACAAGCTAAGTTTTTAAATACATTTTGACTTGATATACAAACGATGTCTTGATATACAAGTAGCGCCATGTCACAACTCAGTATAAAAGAGAAGAGAGGCGCCTCTAAGTGTAGCAATATGGTTGCATTTAATGAAGGTACAACATTTAGCAACTCACATCTGCAGGCATAAATCTGTCCACATAGACCATCCTCCACACCGCCATCTACGTCATCCCTTCCATGAGCTCTTCAAGCCTCGCTTTCAGATCGCTCTACTGCAGGGTAGTCTTCCTGGTCGCCATTGCAGATTGACAGTGGTGAGAGCAGGCATTGCAGAGGACAGTGTATGTGGACGGCTTTACCCCGGTTGCCTGCATACTTAGATGCGAGTTTATAAATGTTGTACCTTCATTAAATGTAACCATATTGCTACACTTATAGGCGCCTCTCTTCTCTTTTATACTCTGGAGCTCCTGCTGGATTTTGCTTCTAATCCCCTTGTGGGTGGATATTTTATGGTTACACAACCTGGTCGCCCCTGAGTTTCAGCAGCACGCCTAATGTTAAGCATACATGGAAAGCTCTTTTTTTTAGTTAAGCCAGATTCCTCCATTCACATCAATCAATTTGGATGAATAAATATCTGCCAGAAAAAGGTAAAAAAAAAGCATAGGAGCTACCGCCCGCTGACCACCCCACGCTCCTAATGCTTTTTTTACCTGTGATTGGAGAAATATAGCGATGCAGGCACTGACGTATGTATTCTAAGAGCAGCATCCTGCTGCTGTCATAATACACAGATCAGTGCTCCAGCTTTTTGGCATTCTGCAAAGTAACAGTTAAGAATAACATACAGATAAAAAAAAACCTCTGCCAGAAGAAGTGTATAGTATGCCCACCATTAGAATCTTCCACCACACATCCACCCACTCTTCTAATGTTGGGTATACATCTAATGTTCTTTTTTTATTGTTCAGCCCACATATATATATGGTTTGAGAGCATTTTGCAAGACAAGCAACATTTTTAAATACATTTTGACTTCATATACAAGCGATGTCTTGATATACAAGTAGCGCCATGTCACAACTGAGTATAAAAGAGAAGAGAGGCACCTTCTTTAATGAAGGTAAACCATTTAGCAACTCACATCTAAGTATGCAGGCATAAATCTGTCCACATAGACCATCCTCTACACCGCCATCGACGTCATCCCTTCCATGAGCTCTTCGAGCCTTGCTTTCAGATAGCTCTACTGCAGGGTAGTGTTCCCGGTCACCATTGCAGATTGACAGTGGTGAGAGCCGGCATTGCAGAGGACAGTGTATGTGGACGGCTTTACCCCTGTTGCCTGCATACTTAGATGCGAGTTTTTACATGTTGTACCTTCTTGTTTTCTATTGAAAAACCTGTGGCGTGCATAACACAACCCAAAAACTTCACCCACAGCACCCTTCCCAGCCAGGAAGGTAGGAGTTCAGAGAGATTGGGGAGAGCCCACCTCAGCAGGCTACTCCCACAACTCCCATCCCTCCCACCTAATCACGTTTGGGAAATACTAACCGCTCCTCCCTACGAAGAGAGGAGCAAGTGTTCTCTCCCGAACAACTGACTGTGGCAAGCGCCACCAAAACCAGGCCAGAGGCCCAGCCCTCCAGCTTCGACCTTATGCCTCTCTGTCCAAATCAGAAGGCTTCCACCTTCACGCCAGCAGGTTTAGCGTCCGCCGACCGCCATCCCTTTCCCCCTCGCGGAGTACTAGGGACGGTCAGCATAGCACCACCTACTGGCAACTGATAAGAACATATACTACACTTGATCTTAGCCATTGCAGAGGACAGTGTATTTGGACTGCTTTACCCCGGTTGCCTGCATACTTGGATGCGAGTTTCTAAATGTTGTACCTTCTTTTTTCTATTGAAAAGCCTGTGGCGTGCATAACACAACCCAAAAACTTCACCCGGGGCAGAAAAAAATGTGCACACACATAAAGAGTGATACACAAAAAACTGCGACGCGTGTATCGTCAAATGGTCCTCCAAAAAGGACCCAACTCTGATCCCCCGGCCGCTCCTCCCGACGAAGAGAGGAGCAAGGGTTCTCTCCCGAACAACTGACTGTGGCAAGCGCCACCAAAACCAGGCCAGAGGCCCAGCCCTCCAGCTTCGACCTTATGCCTCTCTGTCCAAATCAGAAGGCTTCCACCTCCACACCAGAAGGTTTAGCGTCCGCCGACCGCCATCCCTTTCCCCCTCGCGGAGTACTAGGGACGGTCAGCATAGCACCACCTACTGGCAACTGATAAGAACAGATACTACACTTGATCTTAGCCATTGCAGAGGACAGTGTATGTGAACGGCTTTACCCCGGTTGCCTGCATACTTAGATGCGAGTTTCTAAATGTTGTACCTTCATTAAATGTAACCATATCGCTACACTTAGAGGGACCTCTCTTCTCTTTTATACTCTGGAGCTGCTGCTGGATTTTGCTTCTAATCCCCTTGGGGAGGCTTCCATTTGTGGATTGACATTTTATGGTTAAACTACCTGGTCGCCCCTGAGTTTCTGCTGCACGCCTAATGTTAAGCATACACAGAAAGCTCTTTTTTTTAGTTAAGCCAGATTCCTCCATTCACATCAGTCAATGTGGATGAATAAATATCTGCCAGAAAAAAGTAAAAAAAAAAAAGCATAGGAGCTACCGCCCGCTGACCACCCCACGCTCCTAATGCTTTTTTTACCTGTGATTGGAGAAATATAGCGATGCAGGCACTGACGTATATATTCTAAGAGCAGCATCCTGCTGCTGTCATAATACACAGATCAGTGCTGCAGCTTTTTGGCATTCTGCAAAGTAACAGTTAAGAATAACATACAGATAAAAAAAAACCGCTGCCAGAAGAAGTGTATAGTATGCCCACCATTAGAATCTTCCACCACACATCCACCCACTCTTCTAATGTTGGGCATACATCTAATGTTCTTTTTTTATTGTTCAGCCCACATATATATATGGTTTGAGAGCATTTTGCAAGACAAGCAACATTTTTAAATACATTTTGACTTCATATACAAGCGATGTCTTGATATACAAGTAGCGCCATGTCACAACTGAGTATAAAAGAGAAGAGAGGCACCTTCTTTAATGAAGGTACACCATTTAGCAACTCACATCTAAGTATGCAGGCATAAATCTGTCCACATAGACCATCCTCTACACCGCCATCGACGTCATCCCTTCCATGAGCTCTTCGAGCCTTGCTTTCAGATAGCTCTACTGCAGGGTAGTGTTCCCGGTCACCATTGCAGATTGACAGTGGTGAGAGCCGGCATTGCAGAGGACAGTGTATGTGGACGGCTTTACCCCTGTTGCCTGCATACTTAGATGCGAGTTTTTACATGTTGTACCTTCTTGTTTCTATTGAAAAACCTGTGGCGTGCATAACACAACCCAAAAACTTTACCCGCAGCACCCTTCCCAGCCAGGAAGGTAGGAGTTCAGAGAGATTGGGGAGAGCCCACCTCAGCAGGCTACTCCCACAACTCCCATCCCTCCCACCTAATCACGTTTGGGAAATACTAACCGCTCCTCCCTACGAAGAGAGGAGCAAGTGTTCTCTCCCGAACAACTGACTGTGGCAAGCGCCACCAAAACCAGGCCAGAGGCCCAGCCCTCCAGCTTCGACCTTATGCCTCTCTGTCCAAATCAGAAGGCTTCCACCTTCACGCCAGCAGGTTTAGCGTCCGCCGACCGCCATCCCTTTCCCCCTCGCGGAGTACTAGGGACGGTCAGCATAGCACCACCTACTGGCAACTGATAAGAACAGATACTACACTTGATCTTAGCCATTGCAGAGGACAGTGTATTTGGACTGCTTTACCCCGGTTGCCTGCATACTTAGATGCAAGTTTCTAAATGTTGTACCTTCTTTTTTCTATTGAAAAGCCTGTAGCGTGCATTACACAACCCAAAAACTTCACCCGGGGCAGAAAAAAATGTGCACACACATAAAGAGTGATACACAAAAAACTGCGACGCATGCATCGTCAAATGGTCCTCCAAAAAGGACCCAACTCTGATCCCCCGGCCGCTCCTCCTGACGAAGAGAGGAGCAAGGGTTCTCTCCCGAACAACTGACTGTGGCAAGCGCCACCAAAACCAGGCCAGAGGCCCAGCCCTTTAGCTTCGACCTTATGCCTCTCTGTCCAAATCAGAAGGCTTCCACCTTCACGCCAGCAGGTTTAGCGTCTGCCGACCGCCATCCCTTTCCCCCTCGCGGAGTACTAGGGACGGTCAGCATAGCACCACCTACTGGCAACTGATAAGAACATATACTACACTTGATCTTAGCCATTGCAGAGGACAGTGTATTTGGACTGCTTTACCCCGGTTGCCTGCATACTTGGATGCGAGTTTCTAAATGTTGTACCTTCTTTTTTCTATTGAAAAGCCTGTGGCGTGCATAACACAACCCAAAAACTTCACCCGGGGCAGAAAAAAATGTGCAGACACATAAAGAGTAATACACAAAAAACTGCGACGCGTGTATCGTCAAATGGTCCTCCAAAAAGGACCCAACTCTGATCCCCCGGCCGCTCCTCCCGACGAAGAGAGAAGCAAGGGTTCTCTCCCGAACAACTGACTGTGGCAAGCACCACCAAAACCAGGCCAGAGGCCCAGCCCTCCAGCTTCGACCTTATGCCTCTCTGTCCAAATCAGAAGGCTTCCACCTCCACACCAGAAGGTTTAGCGTCTGTCGACCGCCATCCCTTTCCCCCTCGCGGAGTACTAGGGACGGTCAGCATAGCACCACCTACTGGCAACTGATAAGAACAGATACTACACTTGATCTTAGCCATTGCAGAGGACAGTGTATGTGAACGGCTTTACCCCGGTTGCCTGCATACTTAGATGCGAGTTTCTAAATGTTGTACCTTCATTAAATGTAACCATATCGCTACACTTAGAGGGACCTCTCTTCTCTTTTATACTCTGCAGCTCCTGCTGGATTTTGCTTCTAATCCCCTTGGGGAGGCTTCCATTTGTGGATTGACATTTTATGGTTAAACTACCTGGTCGCCCCTGAGTTTCTGCTGCACGCCTAATGTTAAGCATACACAGAAAGCTCTTTTTTTAGTTAAGCCAGATTCCTCCATTCACATCAGTCAATGTGGATGAATAAATATCTGCCAGAAAAAAGTAAAAAAAAAAAAAGCATAGGAGCTACCGCCCGCTGACCACCCCACGCTCCTAATACTTTTTTTACCTGTGATTGAAGAAATATAGCGCTGCAGGCACTGACGTATGTATTCTAAGAGCAGCATCCTGCTGCTGTCATAATACACAGATCAGTGCTGCAGCTTTTTGGCATTCTGCAAAGTAACCGTTAAAAATAACACACAGATGAAAAAAAAACTCTGTCAGAAAAAGTGTATAGTATGCCCACCATTAGAATCTTCCACCACTCATCCACCCACTCTTCTAATGTTGGGCATACATCTAATGTTCTTTTTTTATTGTCCAGCCTATATATATATATAGGCTGGATAGGCTGGACAAAATGCTCTCAAACCAAGGTTTTACTATATATAGATATATATATCTATATATAGTAAAACCTTGGTTTGAGAGCATTTTGCAAGACAAGCTAAATTTTTTAAATACATTTTGACTTGATATACAAACAGCGCCATGTCACAACTCAGTATAAAAGAGAAGAGAGGCGCCTCTAAGTGTAGCAATATGGTTACATTTAATGAAGGTACAACATTAAGCAACACACATCTAAATATGCAGGCATAAATCTGTCCACATAGACCATCCTCCACACCGCCATCGACGTCATCCCTTCCATGAGCTCTTCAAGCCTCGCTTTCAGATCGCTCTACTGCAGGGTAGTCTTCCCAGTCACCATTGCAGATTGACAGCGGTGAGAGCCGGAATTTCAAAAAGACAGTGTATGTGGACAGCTTTACCCCGGTTGCCTGCATACTTAGATGCAAGTTTATAAATGTTGTACCTTCATTAAATGTAACCATATTGCTACACTTAGAGTCGCCTCTCTTCTCTTCACAACCTGGCCGTCCGCTGACCACCCCACACTCCTAATGCTTTTTTTACCTGTGATTGGAGAAACATAGCGCTGCAGGCACTGACGTATGTATTCTAAGAGCAGCATCCTGCTGCTGTCATAATACACAGATCAGTGCTGCAGCTTATTGGCATTCTGCAAAGTAACCGTTAAAAATAACACACAGATGAGAAAAACTTCTGCCAGAAAAAGTGTATAGTATGCCCACCATTAGAATCTTCCACCACACATCCACCCACTCTTCTAATGTTGGGCATACATGTAATGTTCTTTTTTTTATTGTTTAGCCCACAGGCTGAACAGATTTCTCCAATCACATTGATTAATGTGGCTAAAGGAATCTCTGCCACAGTGCCCAGGCCACCCGTCCCTCCTGCCCACCCCTTGTCCCGGCCTTACAGCAAGTGTTTGGTCTGAACTTTTACATAGTTATACAGTTAGGTTGAAAAAAGTCTAGTTCAGCCAATAAAAAAAACAATAATACAATCCCATATACACAATTCTATACCCACAGTTGATCCAGAGGAAGGCGAAAAAACCCCAGCAAAGCATTCTGCAATTTGCTACAGCAGGGGGCAAAAATTCCTTCCTGATCCCTCGAGAGGCAATCGGATATTCCCTGGATCAAGTATACCTATAAATGTCTGTACCCAGTGATATTATGTACATTTAGAGAAAACCTTGCAGCTGTGCTAAAAGTGAAAACATAGCAAAATGATAGCAGCAAGCACACCAACAGATATAAATTGGTCACAACAACAAATATACAAAAGGTTCACAGAGCGTGATGACGTCACAGAAGTATTCTCTCTACGTGTTTTACTTCATATAGCATCTTGCCCTCTGAAGACACTATAGGGAGAAGCGTACGCCGGAGTCTAAGTTCATGACATCATTATGCTTTGTCTACCTTGAATAGCACCTTCGGGGTGGGAAAGAAACGTAAAGGGTGGAGTATAAATTTGCGACGTCAGTTTAAAAAGCTATAAAAACAGCACATAAGTGAATCGCGGGCGGTCCCAGTAGAGGGGCGGGACGCTTCCAGGGTTCACAGAGCGTGATGGCGTCACAAATTCATACTCTTCCCTACGCATTTTGCTACATGAAGCATCTTCCCCCAAAGATGCAATTTGTGGTAAAATGCGTAGGGCCGAGGTCATCATGCTCTGTGAACCTTGAAGCAGCCTGTCCCTCTACTGGGACCGCCTGTGATACACTTATGTGTGGTTTTTACAGCTTTTTTTTTAACCAACGTCACAAATTTATACGCCACCCTATTCCCCCCGAAGATGCTATTTGTAGCGAAAAGCCTAGGGCGGAGTCTAAGTGTTTAAAACAGTTAAAAAAGACAGCACATGTGTTTTGCTACACATAGCATCTTTCCCCCAAAAGATGCTATTTGTGCTGCTTTTTTTACAGTTTTTGTTTAACTGACGTCACACATTGAGACTCCGCCTAATATGTTTCGCTACATATTCAGTAGTATCTTGCAGCAGCGTCTTCTTTTTCCCCTTTACGTCCTCTGGCTCCTTCTTCTTTTATTTACATCCGTGACGAAATCTATAAAGTAGAAAAAAAATAAGTTAGATTGATGTACAGATTTTAAAGTGGAATTAAATTTAAAACTTTGTTCCTCGGTTGGTATCCTATCAGGTTTGGAGGGAGCAGGGCATCTCCTAACAGGAAGCCAATGGAAAAATGAAGCAGGATTATTTTGGATAGAGTGGGGAAGGTTTAAACCCCCTATTAAGTCTCGTCCCTGCTAGGGAGATTTCTCTTCACTTCCTGAATTGGAGTTTCAACAGGAAGTAAGAAGAAATCTCCCTACATTGAGGGGAATTCTCATCTTAGACGGCAGTTCTCAGAACATTGGATGATCCACCTTCAACTCTTGTTCTCATGACAACTCTAAAATTTAGGGTTGTCACCAGAACAAATAAAGGGGGAATCTCCCAAGCGGGGACACAGACAGAACTAAAAACCTGGCAGGGGATCTAATTGGACCTTCCTGTTGGAGGAATACTTACTGTTGTGGTCTCGCTGCTCCCAGCTTGTTCAGACTTGGTTTTCTCTCTTGATTGTTTTCTGGACTTTATTCTTCACTTCCCGCACCACTTCTGTGCAAAGAATCCTGTAAGAGAAAGTGTCATTTCAGTTATTTTGTTTTGCAAAAATGTTGGCATTAAATTGAACTAAAACAGAGAATATATGTGCTTTATATTATACTAAAATGAATAATATCTTCCTTGTGTTTCTTTATATCTTCCCCTTCCTCTAGCCAAAAACTTTTTTATGTTTTCAATAGAGTAGGTAAGGTTTAGATCCCCTCTGTGGTTATTTATTTGCTCTCTGTGTCCTATTAGGCTGTTTTCCTTTTACTTCCTGTCTTTTTGATTCTACAGGAAATGAGAGCAAATTTCCCCAAAGTGAGGAGAATCCTCGTCTTGGGCAGATGTCACCACATTGTCCCCATTGGAAGATTTCTACCTTAACCGTCTCGCTGTCATGACAACTCTACAATTTAGGATTCCCCCCTTACTTTGTGTCTCGGTGACAATGGTCACCAGGACATATGGAGAGAAGAATCTTCCCAGCAGGGACACAGGCAGCTATAAATACTTGGCAGAGAGTCTAACACTTTGCCACGCTATATCAAACTTAAAAAAAAGGAGTTTTGCCTTTATAAAGGCTTTTAAATAGAAGGTTATATCTAGTGACGAGGCCTCTGGAGCATCATCATCCCAAAGAAAAAATCTCAACTCTAAGAAGTTCATTATAACAGAGCGGACAATGCTATGCGCTCTCCGTTATACTATGTAGGGCTACACATACCGCAACCCGCATTTTACAGCTCATTTATAAAATGTGGGCCACCGTGTGTATCCCGCGCTAGATCACGGCACAGCAGAGAGAGAGATCTATGATTGGAGGAGAGCCGGTCACCTGACTTTGACAGATCTCCATACCGGGATCTCCTCCCAGCTTTCTCTTTTCTCCCACAAACTCCATTTATTCCTTTTGTTCTCCACCAACTCTCAGACTCCCGAAGCCGGCAGAACGCAACGCACATTTATAAAGCACATCGCTGGGCTCTGTTAAAGCGGCAATTTCTCTGCTTTTTAAATCCCCCCCAAAGAATTCCACAATAAATAAAACTACTAAAGGAATTTTCTACTTACGAATTGCGTCTTTGTCCAGCGCAGGGGACGCCAATTTTGTTGATGATCCTGTGGGCGATCACTTGCTGCATTAGTTTCCTGGTGATAAAGAAAGAAAGGTATATGAGATATCGGTTCTACACAAAAGAATATAACGCCTTCCAAACATTTCTGCCGAGTGCAGGGACTTGTAAGAAACCGTCACATGACAACTTTGTGAGAAATTATAATTAAAATGAAATCCATATTTACAGGGAAGTGTATTGAGTTGGAAATGTTTTTTTATTTTACATTTATCTAATATCTAATATGTAATATTTGTTTTCTAATGTTTTATTATATTTATTTTTATAGATTTCCATAATTTTAGTTTTCTGATTTTAGCAAAATAAAAGTCGAAGGGGCATGAAAAATACCCCCCAATGATTTCGGTAATCTATACCTGGGGGTAGGGGCTGGGACAAGGGGTGCCTAACCCTAAGAGAAAGGGGGCACAGTCTGGCATCTTTGCCCGGGGCGCTGGATGACCTTGCCCCACCACTGCCTGGGGGTGTCTATAAGACATGGAGATGAATGAGTTCTATATTTTAATACTGAAGTGTAATCCTCCATGAAGGCAATGTGACGGCTTCTATTGTCATTTATGTATTCTATATGGTCTAAAAATATATTTACAAAGACAAATGTGTACTTACCTCTTCTCCTCTGGGTCCTCGGTGTCTGTCATCTTTGTATACAGTTTCACCCTCTGTATTCTATCCCTCATCGCTTTAACCTTCCGTTCATTCATTTTCTTTCCCTCCACTTCTTCCTCCACTTTCCTTTTCTCCTCTTCAGTGAAGGTGTTTGTCGTCTCCTTCTCCATTTTCTTTTCCTCCTCCATCTCCAGCTTCTTCTCCTCCATTTCCTTTTCCTCTATCTTTTTCTGCTGGGCTACTTTCGTCAGTTCCAGGGTGATAATCTATAAAGGGGAAAAAAAAAGTTAGCTTGATGTACAGATTTTAAAGTGGAACTAAATTCAAAGCGTTGTCTCTCGGTTGGCCGTTGGGTTTCCTATCAGGTGTGCAGGCGGCCCGCAAAGTCCTAATAGGAACCCAACAGACAACTGAGGCTGGGTTCACACTGGAGAACACAGCGGCTCCCAGCAGGAGTCCGGTACGTCTCCATTCAATGTTTCAGGTCTGATTTCATCCTGAATTTTTATCTGAATTCGGACCTGAAATGGACCAAAAGACACACAAGACACTTGTGCAATTCGCACCGGAGATGTATGGAGCGGCACCTCCATAGAGAGCCGGTCACAATCTCCTGCTATTGCAAATTAGAAGCGGAGAAACCCCCATCCAATTCACAATAGAGTGAACCCAACCTGAAGCATTATGTTTTAATAATTGTGGATAGAGTGGGGAAAGCTTAAACCAACTATTAAAATATTATTTTTTTTGCAGTCTCATATCTGCTAGGGAGATTTCCCTTTACTTCCTGAATTGAAGATTCAACAGGAAGCGAGAAAAAATCTCCCTACATTAAGGGAATTCCCATCTTAGACTGCAGTTCCCTGAACATTGGATGATCCGCCTTCAACTCTTGTTCTCATGACAAATCTACAATTTAGGATTGTCACCAGAACAAATTAGGGGGGGGGGGAGTAATCCAGCAGGGACACCGACTGCAAAAAAAATCTTGACAGAGGGTCTAATTTTAGCTTCCTGTTAGAGAATACTTACTATTGTGGTCTTCATTCTCTCGAATGTCTTGTCCCTGATCAGGTTTTCAATCTGGACTTCTTTCTTCTCTTCAGTGAGGCTGTTACACAAGTGAAAAATATTCTTGATATAATGGATGTCTTCCTCCTCCAGCTCACTTGCTCTGGCAGGAATCCTGTAAGAGAAATTGTAATGTGAAATATTTTACTTTGCTGAAAATTTGGGATTAAAGTGAAATAAAACAGAGAATATATAAACTTTATATTTTACTAAAATGATGCCCATTAGCCAAAATCTTCTTTTTATTTCCTTAAACCTTCCCCTACTTAAAGCCAGGGATGGACTGGCCATTGGGACTACAGGGAGTTTCCCGGTGGGCCGATGGCTCAGTGGGCCGGTTTCAGTGACAGTGGACCGCCGCCCCCCTCCGCTTCTCTGTCTCTCCCTTCCCGCAGCGCTCACCTGGGGGGAACAAAGAAGCAGGGGGAGGACCAGAGAAGCATGGGGGTGGGGACAGACAGCTGAATCAACAGCTATGGCCTGGGAGTTTCCCTTCTGCCTAGTCTTGTCCCATAAGGGGGGGGCACCAAACTGATTCTTTGCCCCGGGTGAAATAATGTCTAGCTTCCCCACTGGTACTGCCTATAAGAGTACTGGTACCAGCCGTTCTACTCTAAAAAAGTAGAACGGCTAGTAAAGGGGGAGAGGGTGCTTGGGTGGCCGGGGAGGGGGGTTGTGAGGGAGTTGTCCGGCCGCCATGGGAGAGACCTGTCAAAGTGGGCCAGTCTGGATGAAGTCCAGGGCCAAATTTCTGTCCCAGTCCAGCCCTGCTTAAAGCGGAGGTCCGCCCACCGGTGCACGGTCTGAAAATTCTTAACATTAAGGAGTTCATTATATAAGAGTGGACAATGCTATGCGCTCTCCGTTATACTATGTAGGGCTACACATACCGCAACCCGCATTTTACAGCTCATTTATAAAATGTGGGCCACCGTGAGTAGCAGGAGCTAGTTCACGGCACAGCAGAGAGAGATCTATGATTGGAGGAGAGCCGGTCACCTGACTTTGACAGATCTCCATACCGGGATCTCCTCCCAGCTTTCTCTTTTCTCCCACAAACTCCATTTATTCTTATTGTTCTCCACCAACTCTCAGACTCCCGAAGCCGGCGGAGCGCAACGCACATTTATAAAGCACATCGCTGGGCTCTGGATATCTTCAATGCTCTTCTTTTTAAGTGGCAATAACTCCGCATTATAAAACTCTTTCAAACAATTCTATTATTAAGAAGACTACTAAGTGAACTCTTTACTTACCTGTAGCGCATTTCCTTAGGACATGTTGAAGGAACTTTCTTGATGATCCTTTGGGCGACCACTTTGTGCATGAGATCCCTGATGACAAAGAAAAAAAGAGGTATATGAGATATCGGCTCTACACATATATAAGAATAAACATAACGGCTTCCAAACATTTTCACTTAGTAGAGGAACTTGTAAAAAAGCGTCACATAGAAGTTCTATAAACTGGATATTGGAGAGGACTCTGCTTACTGATGAGTCCTATGGATCTCCATAATCCCAGTTCTCTAGTTTGAAAGTCAGAAGGACATGAAAAGCCCCCCAGTGATTTCTGTTCTCTATACCTGGGGGTGTCCTTACATAGAGGAACGAGTTACATATTTCACTACTGAAATGTAATCCTCCAGGAAGGCAATGTGACGGCTTCAATTGTCATATTCTATGTCTTCTTAAAGTATATATATAGACAAACGTGTACTTACCTCGCCTCCGCTGGGTCTTTGTCAAAGGACATTCTTATCAGTTCCGTCCTCCGAATTGCCACCTCCTGGTGTTCGATAGACTCTGGCTCTTCCCGTGGCATTTCCTGTGATTCTTGGTTGGTATTCACAATTGCAAGCTATAAAGAAAAAAAAAGAAAAAGACGTTAAGCTGATGTTCAGATTTTAAAATGGAACTAAATTTCTAACGTTGTCTCTCGGTTGGCCGTTGGGTCTCCTATCAGGTATGGAGGAGTTACGGAAACTCCTAATAGGAACCCAGTGGACAACTGAAGCAGCGTGAATTATTAGTTTTGGATAGAGTAGGGAAGGCTGAGACCCCCATCAAATTTTTTTTGTAGTCTATTTCCTGTTAGGGAGATTTCCCTTTACTTCCTGATTTGGAGCGGCAAAAGGAAGTGAGAAGAAATCTCCCGGAAGTGAGGGGAATTCCCATCTTAGTAAGTTCCCTGAACATTGGATGATCGACCTCCAACACTTGTTCTCATGACAACTCTAAAATTTAGGGTTGTCACCAGAACAAATAAAGAGGGAATTTCTCCAGCGGGGACACAGACTGCAATAAAAACTTGGCAGAGGATCAAATTTTACCTTCCTTTTGGAGGACACTTACCGTTGTGGTCTCGCTGCAGCTTTGGCGTTCTTCCTGGACCTCTTTCTGCTCTTCCTCCTCCTCTTCCCACGGTATATCTCTGCAAAGAATCCTGTAAGAGAAAGAGTCATTTAAAATATGGTTTTTGCTAATATTTTGGGATTAAATTAAACTAAAACAGAGAATATATGAGCTTTATATTTTAATAAAATGAGTTAATATCTTCCTTCCTGTTTCTTTATACCCTCCCCTTCTTAGGTGCATGTCTAGCATACATTTTTCTTTGTTTTCAACAGAGTAGGTAAGGGTTAGATCCCCTATGTGGTTAATTATTTGCTCTCTGTGTCCTATTGGGCCGTTTTCCTTTTACTTCCTGTGGTTTTGATTCTACAGGAAATGAGAGCAAATCTCCCCAAAGTGAGGAGAATCCTTGTCTTGGGCAGATGTCACCACATTGTCTCCATTGGAAGATTTTCCCTCACCTCTCGCTGTCATGAGAACTCTAAAATGTAGGATTCCCCCCTTACTTTGTGCCTCAGTGACAATGGTCACCAGGACATATGGAGAGAAGAATCTTCCCAGCAGGGACACAGGCAGCTATAAATACTTGGCAGAGAGTCTAACACTTTGCCACACTATATCAAACTTAAAAAAAAAGAAGAGTTTTGCCTTTATATATGCTTTTAAATAGAAGGTTATGTCTAGTGATGAGGCCTCTGGAGCATCATCATCCGAAAGAAAAAATCTCAACTCTAAGAAGTTCATTATAACAGAGCGGACAATGCTATGCGCTCTCCGTTATACTATGTAGGGCTACACATACCGCAACCCGCATTTTACAGCTCATTTATAAAACGTGGGCCACCCTGTGTAGCCTGTGCTAGATCACGGCACAGCAGAGAGAGATCTATGATTGGAGGAGAGCCGGTCACCTGACTTTGACAGATCTCCATACCGGGATCTCCTCCCAGCTTTCTATTTTCTCCCACAAACTCCATTTATTCTTATTGTTCTCCACCAACTCTCAGACTCCCGAAGCCGGCGGAGCGCAACGCACATTTATAAAGCACATCGCTGGGCTCTGTTGCTTTTTTTTTTTTTTTTTTTTTATTAAAGCGACAATATCTCTGCTTTTTAAATCCCCCCAAAGAATTCCACTATAAATAAAACGACTAAAATAATTTTCTACTTACGAATTTCGTCTTTGTCCAGTGCAGGGGACGCCAATTTTGTTGATGATCCTGTGGGCGATCACTTGCTGCATTAGTTTCCTGATGATAAAGAAAGAAAGGTATATGAGATATCGGTTCTACACAGAAATATAGATCTGGTGTTAAAATATATTTACAAAGACAAATGTGTACTTACCTCTTCTCCTCTGGGTCCTCGGTGTCTGTCATCTTTGTATACAGTTTCACCCTCTGTATTCTATCCCTCATCGCTTTAACCTTCCGTTCATTCTTTTTCCTCTCCTCCACTTCTTCCTCCACTTTCCTTTTCTCCTCTTCAGGGAAGGTGTTTGTCGTCTCCTTCTCCACTTTCTTTTCCTCCTCCATCTCCAGCTTCTTCTCCTCCATTTCATTTTCCTCTGTCTTTTTCTGCTGGGCTATCTCTTTCGGTTCCGGGGTGATAATCTATAAAGGAAAAAAAAAAAGTTAGCTTGATGTACAGATTTTAAAGTGGAACTAAATTCGAAGCGTTGTCTCTCGGTTGGCCGTTGGGTTTCCTATCAGGTATGGAAGGGTTACGGAAACTCCTAATAGGAGCCCAATGGACAACTGAAACAACGTGAATTATTAGTTTTGGATAAATTAGGGGAGGCTGAGACCCCCATCAAATTTTTTTTGTAGTCTGTTTCCTGTTAGGGAGATTTCCCTTTACTTCCTGATTTGGAGCGGCAAAAGGAAGTGAGAAGAAATCTCCCGGAAGTGAGGGGAATTCCCATCTTAGTAAGTTCCCTGAACATTGGATGATCGACCTCCAACACTTGTTCTCATGACAACTCTAAAATTTAGGGTTGTCACCAGAACAAATAAAGAGGGAATTTCTCCAGCGGTGACACAGACTGCAATAAAAACTTGGCAGAGGATCAAATTTTACCTTCCTTTTGGAGGACACTTACCGTTGTGGTCTCGCTGCAGCTTTGGCGTTCTTCCTGGACCTCTTTCTGCTCTTCCTCCTCCTCTTCCCACGGTATATCTCTGCAAAGAATCCTGTAAGAGAAAGAGTCATTTAAAATATGGTTTTTGCTAATATTTTGGGATTAAATTAAACTAAAACAGAGAATATATGAGCTTTATATTTTAATAAAATGAGTTAATATCTTCCTTCCTGTTTCTTTATACCCTCCCCTTCTTAGGTGCATGTCTAGCATACATTTTTCTTTGTTTTCAACAGAGTAGGTAAGGGTTAGATCCCCTATGTGGTTAATTATTTGCTCTCTGTGTCCTATTGGGCCGTTTTCCTTTTACTTCCTGTGGTTTTGATTCTACAGGAAATGAGAGCAAATCTCCCCAAAGTGAGGAGAATCCTTGTCTTGGGCAGATGTCACCACATTGTCTCCATTGGAAGATTTTCCCTCACCTCTCGCTGTCATGAGAACTCTAAAATGTAGGATTCCCCCCTTACTTTGTGTCTCAGTGACAATGGTCACCAGGACATATGGAGAGAAGAATCTTCCCAGCAGGGACACAGGCAGCTATAAATACTTGGCAGAAAGTCTAACACTTTGCCACGCTATATCAAACTTAAAAAAAAAGAAGAGTTTTGCCTTTATATATGCTTTTAAATAGAAGGTTATGTCTAGTGACGAGGCCTCTGGAGCATCATCATCCGAAAGAAAAAATCTCAACTCTAAGAAGTTCATTATAACAGAGCGGACAATGCTATGCGCTCTCCGTTATACTATGTAGGGCTACACATACCGCAACCCACATTTTACAGCTCATTTATAAAACGTGGGCCACCCTGTGTAGCCTGTGCTAGATCACGGCACAGCAGAGAGAGATCTATGATTGGAGGAGAGCCGGTCACCTGACTTTGACAGATCTCCATACCGGGATCTCCTCCCAGCTTTCTATTTTCTCCCACAAACTCCATTTATTCTTATTGTTCTCCACCAACTCTCAGACTCCCGAAGCCGGCGGAGCGCAACGCACATTTATAAAGCACATCGCTGGGCTCTGTTGCTTTTTTTTTTTTTTTTTTTTATTAAAGCGACAATATCTCTGCTTTTTAAATCCCCCCAAAGAATTCCACTATAAATAAAACGACTAAAATAATTTTCTACTTACGAATTTCGTCTTTGTCCAGTGCAGGGGACGCCAATTTTGTTGATGATCCTGTGGGCGATCACTTGCTGCATTAGTTTCCTGATGATAAAGAAAGAAAGGTATATGAGATATCGGTTCTACACAGAAATATAGATCTGGTGTTAAAATATATTTACAAAGACAAATGTGTACTTACCTCTTCTCCTCTGGGTCCTCGGTGTCTGTCATCTTTGTATACAGTTTCACCCTCTGTATTCTATCCCTCATCGCTTTAACCTTCCGTTCATTCTTTTTCCTCTCCTCCACTTCTTCCTCCACTTTCCTTTTCTCCTCTTCAGGGAAGGTGTTTGTCGTCTCCTTCTCCACTTTCTTTTCCTCCTCCATCTCCAGCTTCTTCTCCTCCATTTCATTTTCCTCTGTCTTTTTCTGCTGGGCTATCTCTTTCGGTTCCGGGGTGATAATCTATAAAGGAAAAAAAAAAAGTTAGCTTGATGTACAGATTTTAAAGTGGAACTAAATTCGAAGCGTTGTCTCTCGGTTGGCCGTTGGGTTTCCTATCAGGTATGGAAGGGTTACGGAAACTCCTAATAGGAGCCCAATGGACAACTGAAACAACGTGAATTATTAGTTTTGGATAAATTAGGGAAGGCTGAGACCCCCATCAAATTTTTTTTGTAGTCTGTTTCCTGTTGGGGAGATTTCCCTTTACTTCCTGATTTGGAGTGGCAACAGAAAGTGAGAAGAAATCTCCCGGAAGTGGGGGGAATTCCCATCTTAGTAAGTTCCCTGAACATTGGATGATCGACCTCCAACTCTTGTTCTCATGACAACTCTAAAATTTAGGGTTGTCACCAGAACAAATAAAGAGGGAATCTCTCCAGCGGGGACACAGACTGCAATAAAAACTTGTCAGAGGATCAAATTTGACCTTCCTGTTGGAGGACACTTACCGTTGTGGTCTCGCTGCAGTTTTGGCATTCTTCCTGGACCTCTTTCTGCTCTTCCTCCTCCTCTTCCCACGGTATATCTCTGCAAAGGATCCTGTAAGAGAAAGAGTCATTTAAATTATTTTGTTTTTCTAAAATGTTGGGATGAAATTAAACTAAAACAGAGAATATATGAGCTTTATATTTTAATAAAATGATGTCCATTAGTTAATATCTTCCTCATGTTTCTTTATACCTTCCCCTCCTTAGGTGCATGTCTAGCATACATTTTTCTTTGTTTTCAATAGAGTAGGTAAGGGTTAGACCCCCCTATGTGGTTAAGTATTTGCTCTCTGTGTCCTATTGGGCCGTTTTTTTTTTACTTTCTGTCTTTTTGATCCTAAAGGAAATGAGAGCAAATCTCCCCAAAGTGAGGAGAATCCTCGCCTTGGGCAGATGTCACCACATTGGAAGATTTTCCCTCACCTCTCGCTGTCATAAGAACTCTACAATGTAGGATTCTCCCCTTACTTTGTGTCTCAGTGACAATGATCACCAGGACATATGGAGGGAAGAATCTTCCCAGCAGGGACACAGGCAGCTATAAATACTTGGCAGAGAGTCTAACACTTTGCCACGCTATATCAAACTTAAAAAAAGAGTTTTGCCTTTATATATGCTTTTAAATAGAAGGTTATATCTAGTGATGAGGCCTCTGGAGCATCATCATCCGAAAGAAAAAATCTCAACTCTAAGAAGTTCATTATAACAGAGCGGACAATGCTATGCTCTCTCCGTTATACTATGTAGGGCTACACATACCGCAACCCGCATTTTACAGCTCATTTATAAAATGTGGGCCACCGTGTGTATCCCGCGCTAGTTCATGGCACAGCAGAGAGAGATCTATGATTGGAGGAGAGCCGGTCACCTGACTGACAGATCTCCATACCAGGATCTCCTCCCAGCTTTCTATTTTCTCCCACAAACTCCATTTATTCTTATTGTTCTCCACCAACTCTCAGACTCCCGAAGCCGGCGGAGAGCAACGCACATTTATAAAGCACATCGCTAACCACTTAAGGACCGGCGCATGTACATATACGTCGTCAGAATGGCACGTACAGGCACATTGGCGTACCTGTACGTCCCTGCCTTGACGCGGGTCGGGGGTCCAATCGGACCCCCCCCCCCCCCCCGGTACATGCGCCGATCCCGGTGGCTTCAGGAGTGATCGGTGACGAGAGGGGGCGGCTGTTCATTTTTGTCCGCCCCCTCCGGATCGCTCCCAGCCAATGACAGTGCGCCACCCGCCAGGAAGACTGTGTAAACACAGGAAGGGGGAAGTGATGTCAGCTCTCCACTCGGCGGTATTTTCAACCGCCGCTGAGGAGAAAAGACATCACTAGTAAGTCTGCACAACACTACATTGACACCAGCACACACAGGCACATTTAACCCCCCCGATCGCCCCCCCCCCCACCCCCCTGTCACAGTGTCACTGAATGCAGTGATAATATATGTACTGATCACTGCATTTAGTGTCAGTGTGACAGTTAGGTGTGACAGGCAGTCAGTGTTAGGTCCAGGGTAGCCCCCGTACCCCCCCCCTAATAAAGTTTTAACCCCTTGATCACCGCCCTAGTTAACCCTTTCACTCCCTATTGCCAGTGTCACTAAGCGATCATTTTTCTGATCGCTGTATTAGTGTCACTGTTGCCGCTAGGGAGCTATTTTTTTTTTTTTTTTTTTACTAAAGACATGTGGCTGAATACATTTTGGCCTAAATGTTTGACTAAAATTTAGTTTATTCAATTTTTTTTATAACAAAAAGTAAAAAATATTGTTGTTTTTTTTCAAAAATGTCGCTCTTTTTTTGTTTATAGCGCAAAAAAAAAAAATCGCAGAGGTGATCAAATACCATTAAAAGAAAGCTCTATTTGTGGGAAGAAAAGGACGCGAATTTCGTTTGGGAGCCACGTCGCACGACCGCGCAATTGTCTGTTAAAGCGACGCAGTGCCGAATTGTAAAAACGCCTCTGAGCATTTAGCAGCATATTGGTCCGGGTCTTAAGTGGTTAATGCTTTGGGTTGTTTTCTTTTTTAATAAGGCGGCAATTTCTCTGCTTTTTAAATTCCCCCCAAAGAATTCAACTATAAATAAAACTACTAAAGGAATTTTCTACTTACGAATTTCGTCTTTGTCCAGCGCAGGGGACGCCAATTTTGTTGATGATCCTGTGGGCGATCAATTTCTGCATGAGTTTCCTGGTGATAAAGAAAGAAAGGTATATGAGATATTGGTTCTACACAGAAATATAGATCTGGTCTTAAAATAGATTTACAAAGACAAATGTGTACTTACCTCTTCTTCTCTGGGTCCTTGGTGTTTGTCATCTTTTTATACAGTTTCACCCTCTGTATTCTATCCCTCATCGCTTTAACCTTCCGTTCATTCTTTTTCTTCTCCTCCACTTCTTCCTCCACTTTCCTTCTCTCCTCTTCAGTGAAGGTGTTTGTCGTCTCCTTCTCCATTTTCTTTTCCTCCTCCATCTCCAGCTTCTTCTCCTCCATTTTCTTTTCCTCCTCCATCTCCAGCTTCTTCTTTTCCATTTCCTCTTCCTCTATCTTTTTCTGCTGGGCTACTTCCTTCGGTTCCGTGGTGATAATCTATAAAGGGGGAAAAAAAGTTAGCTTGGTGTACAGATTTTAAAGTGGAACTAAATTCAAAACGTTGTCTCTCGGTTGGCCGTTGGGTTTCCTATCAGGTATGGAAGGGTTACGAAAACTCCTAATAGGAACCCAATGGACAACTGAAGCAGCGTGAAATGAATTTTGGATAGAGTAGGGAAGGCTGAGACCCCCATCAATGTTTTTTTGTAGTCTTTTTCCTGTTAGGGAGATTTCCCTTTACTTCCTGATTTGGAGCTGCAACAGGAAGTGAGAAGAAATCTCCTGGAAGTGGGGGGAATTCCCATCTTAGTAAGTTCCCTGAACATTGGATGATCCACCTTCAACTCTTGTTCTCATGACAACTCTAAAGTTTAGGATTGTCACCAGAACAAATGAAAGTGGCAATCTCTCCAGCGGGGACACAGACTGCAATAAAAACTTGTCAGAGGATCAAATTTTACCTTCCTGTTGGAGGATACTTACTTTTGTGGTCTTGTTGCTCTTAGATGTTTTGTCCCGACGGAATAATTGTAGAAAGCGTCTGAATAGGCTTTTCTTCTTGACTACTTTCTTCTCACAATGCTGCATTTGGACTCCTTCTTCCTCCATTGCTCTGGCAGGAATCCTGTAAGAGAAATTTTAATGTTAAACATTTTGTTTTGCTAAAAAAAATTGTATTAAAAGAAACTGAAACAGAGAATGTATAATCTTTATATTTTACTAAAATGATGCCCATTAGTGGAAACCTTCCTCTTATTTCCTTAAACTTCCCCTTCCTTAAAGCGGAGTTCCATCCAAAATTGGATCTTCAGCTTTTCGGATTCCTCACCCCCTCTGGTGACACACAGGTATTTTTTCCCACTTCTGGGTATAGATCCCCACGGTGACCTACGTCACCCCTGGCGCCTACTGCCCCCCCCCCCCCCCCGCTGTCTTTTGGGAGACACACAAGTTCCAGAAGACAGCAGGGACCACAGCATAAGTTGTGCATGCACAGTAGGGAACCAGGAAGTGAAGCCGCGAGGCTTCACTTCGTGATACCCCTACCGAAGATGGCGGTGGCATCACCCGAGAGCCGAAGGACAGATCGGCTTTGGGTGCCGACATTGCGGGCGCCCAGGACAGGTAAGTGTCCAATGTCCACATAATAAAAGTCAGCAGCTGCAGTATTTGTAGCTGCTAAGTTTATATTAAAAAAGTTTCGGCGGAAATCCGCTTTAAATGCATGTCTAGCCAAGACTGTTCTTTGTAGACATTGGCAATTCATTTTGTTCCAAATCATTTTTTTTTTACCAAATTTGTACAAATTCGACAATTCGGAAATTCTAAATTTAGTTAATTGTGAAATTTGAAAAAAATAAAATGTCGAAAACTCAAATATGCGAGAATTCTGAGATTCGGAAATCCAAAAATAAGGAGGAAAATCCGGACATTCAAAAGAACGAAAAATCCAAAAACCCGAAAATTCCAAAATCTGAAAGAGTAACTAACTAATAATAACTAAACTGTTACTAACTATTAAAGCGGATCTCCACCCTAAAGTGAAGTTCCGCTGATCGGAAACCTCCCTCCCCCCCTCCAGTGTCACATTTGACACCTTTCAGGGGGAGGGGGGTGCAGATACCTGTCTAAAGACAGGTATTTGCACCCACTTCCGGCCCGCAGTCTCGGGCAAAAGACGGGTTTTTCCCGTTGTGTGCTGGGAACTCTCGGCTCCCAGCACACAGTGGGAGCCAATCGGCGGGCGCAGCGCAACTCGCGCATGCGCCGTAGGGAACCGGGCAGTGAAGCCGGAGCGCTTCACTTCCTGGTTCCCTCACTGTGGATGGAGGGGGGGAGCAGCAGAGAAACGAGCGACTGCTGGAGGGGGGGAGCAGCAGAGAAACTGCTGCGGACACCGCTGGATTCCAGGACAGGTAAGTGTCCTAATATTTAAAGTCAGCAGCTGCAGTATTTGTAGCTGCTGGCTTTTATATTTTTTTTTTAAGGGGCCATCCGCTTGAAATTATAGGTATCGCAATTTCTTTTCAAATTTGGCCGTTAGTGAATGTAACGAATACGAATTTATCTAAAGTTTCCAATTTTTTTCGGAAATTACGAATTGCCGTATCTAAATGAATGTAACAAATTAATAATAATAAAAAACGTTATTATTATTATTTATTAATATTTTGTTACGCTACATTTGTTTAATGAATGATTATCGGAGGAGAGCCAGATCTCCAATACCGGGATCTCCTCCCAGAATCTCCATTTTTTCTTATTGTTCTCCACCAACTCTCAGACTCCCGAAGTCGGCGGAGCGCAACGCACATTTATAAAGGACATGGCTGGGCTCTAGTTATCATCTTTTTTTTTTTTTAACCGGCAAAATCGCTGCAGTTTAAATCTCTTCCAAACAATTCCATTATTGAGAAGACTATTAAGTGAATTCTTTACTTACCTGTAGCGCATTTCCTCAGGACATGTTGAAGGAACTTTGTTGATGAGTCTGTGGGCGACCACTTTGTGCATTAGTTTCCTGATGATAAAGAAAGAAAAGAGGTATATGAGATATTGGTTCTACACATATATAAGAATAAACATAACGGCTTCCAAACATTTTCACTTAGTAGAGGAACTTGTAAAAAGTGTTGCATAGAAGTTCTATAAACTGGATATTGGAGAGGGTGACAGAATCACCCGGACCCTCTTATGTCTAAAATCATCCTATGTCCACTAGGGGCATAGGATGACTGAGAAATGATATCTTGGACTACCTGAGATGGGATTATTATGTAATTATTGTCCACAATATATTCCAGGCTATCTGTAAAGAACTATTTACTGTTTGTTGATTCTGAACTCAACGGGTTAATTGTAAGACTGACTCATTCATAATGTTGGGACACATACTGTTAGATGCAAATGTCACCAACTCCAGCCATCTGTCTGTTCCCTGTGCTAATTGACCCTGCTATTGTGTGAAGATGTCATGTGTTTACACTTATGATAATGTGTATTGTATAGCAGGTGAGTGAGGAGACGTGACGTCTACCCTGAAAGGTCATATCTCTGAGTCACCTCGTCTGGGTAAATGATTAGTTAATTAGCTCATGTTAATTTATGTTCTGGTTACCTCCTCTAACTGTATATAAGGTTGTACTATTGGTTTTAATAAACACTCCATGTTCAGCACACAACAAGTCTCGTCTTGTCTGCTTGAGAGCAGCTGGAATATCTGATATCTATATCCAGACTGATAGGAAGCGGTATATGACGGAAGCGGAGTGTGGGACGTTCCATTACAGAGAGGACTCTGCTTACTGATCAGTCCTATGGATCTCTATAATTCCAGTTCTCTAGTTTGAGGAATATGAAAGTCAGAGGGACATGAGCCATGAGACATGAGCCCCCCCCCCCCCAGTGATTTCTATACCTGGGGGTCATGTAGACCAGTGGTCCTCAACCTTGGTCCTCAGTTACCCCCATCAGGCCATGTTTTGGGGAATTTCTCTTAGCTAAAGTAGCTGTGCCATAACACCAAAGCCATAGACTCTGATTTAAAAGCACCTGTGCAAGATAAAGGAAAGCCTCCAGACATGGCCTGTTGGGGGTAACTTGAGGACTGAGGTTGAGAACCTCTGATGTAGATGAACGAGTTACATATTTTACTAAAGTGTAATCCTCCAGAAAGGTGATGTAATGGCTTCTATTGTCATTGACATTCTATGGTGGGGGGGTTATTCACTAAAACTGCATGGTGCGAAACCTGGTACAGCTCTGAATAGGAACCAATCAGCTTTGCGGTTTTATTGTACAAGCTTGAGTGAGCAAGCTGAAGTTGGAAGCTGATTGGCTACCATGCACAGCTGCACTCATTTCCCCCGATATGTTCTTAAAATATATTTATATAGAAACACGGGAACTTACCTCCTCTTTGATGTTTTTTTGGTATCAATCAACTTCAGCATCATTTCCGTCCTTTGGGCTTTCAGATGCAGTGCTGCATGCTCTTTTTCCCACTTCTCATCCTCCGTTATCTGCTCCATTTTCTTATTTTTCCGCTTCTCTTGCTCCTTTTTCTCCTGTCTTCCTCCCTTCAGTGCCTTCTTTACTATGTAAGCTTTTAGCCTACACATGGCCTTTTCCTCGTATGTGTTTATCGTTGAAGTCTATAACAGAAAAAAGAAATAAAAGACGTTAAGTTGATGTAAAGATTTCCTCCGGTTCCTGACCGGCTCACATAGATATACTGCTGCAAAATGACTCTCCTGGGAGAAACCCCCATACAGGTACCGCTTTTATCTTTAAGAGCCGCCAGAGCGTGCGCGTGCCCGCCCACCTTCCATGGCTCTCCTGGGCGAAACCCTGTAAGCGTATGGCATTGTCTTTGAAAGCCACCAGAGGGCGTGCACGCGTCCACCCGCCATGGCTCTCCTGGGCTTAACCCCTTACAGTTACGTCTTTTCCTTTAAGAGCCGCACGACGGTATGCGCGCGCCCGTCCGCCATGGCTCTCCTGGGTGAAATCCCTGTACGTATACGGCTTTTCCTTTAGGAGCCGCCAAAGGGCGCACGCGCGCCCCCCCTACAATGGCTTTCCTGGGCGAAACCTCGTACAGGTATGGCTTTTCCTTTAAGAGCCGCTTAGAGGACGTGACCGCGGCCACTCGTCATGTCTCTCCTGGGCGAAACCCCATTCGGCATTTCCTTTAAGACCCGCCAAAGGGTGTGCGCACGCCTGCCCACCCACCATGTCTCTCCTGGGCAAAATCCCCGTACGGGCACCCCCACTACAATGGCTTTCCTGGGCGAAACCTAGTACAGGTACAGCTTTTCCTTTAAGAGCCGCCAGAGGGCGCACGCGCGACCCCCCTACAATGGCTTTTCTGGGCGAAACCTCGTACATGTATGGCTTTTCCTTTAAGAGCCGCCAGAGGACGTGACCACGGCCACCCGTCATGTCTCTCCTGGGCGAAAGCCTGTTCGGCATTTCCTTTAAGACCCGCCAAAGGGTGTGCGCACGCCTACCCACCCACCATGTCTTTCCTGGGCAAAATCCCCGTACAGGTACGGCTTTTCCTTTAAGAGCCGCCAGAGGACGTGACCGCGACCCCCCCTACAATGGCTTCTCCTGGGCGAGACCCCGTACGGCATTTCCTTTAAGAGGGTGTGCTCACACCTGCCCACCTCCTACTCCTAGGTAAAACCCTGTACGGGTATGGCTTTTCCTTTAGGATCCGCCAGAGGGCATGTGCGCGCCTGCCCACCATGGCTCTCCTGGGCAAAACCCCATACAGGGTTTCTTAGTTTTGGATAGGGAAGGCTTAAACCCCCCCCCCCCCTATCAAGTTTTTTTTCCAGTCTATCTCCTGCTAGGCTAGGGAGATTTCTCTTTACTTCCTGAAGTGGAGATGCAACAGGAAGTGAGAAAAAATCTCCTTAAAGTGAGGGGGAACGCCCATCTTAGGCTGTAGTGCCCAGAACATTGGATGATCCACCTTCAACTCTTGTTCTCATTACAACTCAAAACATTTAGGGTTGTCACCAGAACAAACAAAAGGGGGGAATCTCCCCAGCGGGGACACCGACTGCAATAAAAACTTGGCAGAGGATCTAAATACAGCTTCCCGTTAGAGGATACTTACCTTTGTAGTTTCGCTACGCTCGAAAGCTTTATAAAAGCTCATCATTGTCTCTTCTCTCTTCTCTCTCAGCTCAAATGCTTTATAAAAGCTCGTGATTGGTTCTTCTCTCTTCTCTTTCAGATCAAATGCTCTGTAAGAAATCCTGTAAGAAAAAGTTTAAATTAATACATTTTGTTCTGCGAACATTTTGGAAATAAAAGTGAAATAAAACACAGAATATACAAGCTTTATATTTTACTAAAACGATGTCCATCAGTTCAAATCTCCCTCATGTGTCCTTCTACCTTCCCCCCCCCTTCAGCGCATGTCTGACCAGAACTTGTCTTTGCTTTGAGTAGAGTAGGTCAGGGTTAGATCCCACCATTAAGTTATTGTTTGCTATCTGCATACTATTAGGGAGATTTCCTTTTACTTCCCATCTTGGTGATGCTACAGGAAATGAGAGCAAATCTCCCCAAAGTGAGGAGAACTCTCATCTTGGACGGATGCATAGGTGTGCATTAGGGTGTGCGCCAGGGGCGGCCGGTCCATTAGGGTGACGCATGTCCGCCATCCCCCCTATCCATGCATCCGGCTCCCTAATCTACATTCGGGGCCCTGGACGCATGGACTCCAATGGAGTTTTTTCTTTTTTTGAAGCACGTGATTAGAGCCGGAGGCTCTAATAGGCTTCAAAAATGGGTGGGCTCGGGCGCAGAGTAGTGCACTCTGAGCCCACCCAGTTGTGTGACAAAAGCAAATGAATATTCGCTTGTGTCCCGGCCAATCAGGAAGTGGTTCCTAAAACCCCGTCACCCTGTTGGCTGAAAAGAAAGGTGATCTATTGGACGTCTAGGAGGAGGAGGGAGGAGACGCACAGCAGAAGCCACCGTGATGCAGGGAGGAAAAAGGAAGCCGCCTCCCTCACCCAGGAGCGCTGCCCGCCCACAAGCTAGATGGGGTAAGTGCGGGGCTGGATGACAGACCGACCATGAGACCCCCAGGGGGTGGGGGGATGCAGGTGACCTGACCGACAGCAAGGGGGGTGGTTGACAGGGGGGGTGGTTGTTTGCCACGCCCCCACCCAAAAAAAAACACCAGCCCGGTGTGTGGCTGTGGTGAGAGGACATTAGAGTGTAAGCTCCTAATACCAATAGGGAGTCATCAGACAAATACTGAACAACATGGACCAGCAATGACATCTTATTATTTGGACAGATTTCTGAACCCGTCACTAAAAATGAAGGCGCCCCTCCCCCAGATCTGAGATTTCAGCTGTACAGACATTTCCTGTAATGTGATTGGACGATTTGAACTGAAATGTCAGTTGGGCTCTAAGAGAAGCGTTGCCACGGTGATGGGATGTCAGTTGGAATCAGTGTCAGTCCAGCTGTTACATTCCTCTATAGATCCATTATACTTATATATATATATATAAATCAGAAATATTTGGGATCAATGAACTCCAATAACATTAATAAGGACTTATAGACGATCGGGGTGAAGATTGATCGTCATCAGATCAGATTATGAGGAGAAAAGAAGGAATTTTAGGAGGAGAGAAAGAAAACACATCCTACTCACCTGAAGCTCAAGTCACAACTGATCAGCTAGTCTGATCCGCCTGCTATTTAAGGCTTGCTGCTGTGATGTCACAAGTGGGAGGAGTCAGGGAGATATGTCTGCCTGCTAGTAAACAAGCTTGTGATATTATGAGTGGGAGGAGTCAGGGAGATTTGAAATCTTTAACCCTTTCACTGCCAGAGGAATTTTTATTTTATTTTTTAAATGTTTTCAAACACCATTTAGCGCCTGGAAATGACATAACCCCGCCCACACATGATATATTTTCTGAAAGTGGAGAACCTGGAGAATGAAATGGCGCCAGTCCTGATATTTTTTGGATGGACGTGCGTCTTTTTTCACCCTGACTAACTATGTAACGTTGCCGGGCTTTTGTTGCCATGGTTACCAAGGCTTCTTATACAATATGGCACAAAGCCAGTGGGCAAAACTACAACTAATGCCAATGGGGGGGTCATCAGACAAATACTGAACAATATGGACCTGCGATGACATCTTATGATTTGGACAGATTTCTGAGCCCGTCACTAAAAATTAAGGCGCCCCCCCCCCCCCCCCCCCATATCTGATATTGTAATTGTAGGTGGGTGCTGAGGGGGTCACACCACCAGCCTCTTCCTACTCTCTGGGGCCCGTATAGGTGAGATCCCTGTACCCAGCCCCCCATGTGATCTACTCTATCATGTCTGATATATAAATGTATAATAATAGTGTGTGACTGGGGGGGAGCAATCATTAGAGTGTAAGCTCTTCTGCCGCAGAGACTGATGTCTCTGGCTCAGTGTTCCCTGTACAGAACCATGGTATATGTTAGCGCTATATAAGTGTATAATAATAGTGTGTGACTGGGGTGGGGGCAGTAGAGTGTAAGCTATAATAATAATAGTGTGTGACTCTGGGGACAATAGAGTGTAAGCTCCTCTGGTGCAGAGACTGATGTTACTGGCTCAGTGTTCTCTGTACGTGCTGTACAGAGAACACCGATATATGCGCCATGGTATATGTGAGAGTTATATAAGTATTAATAATAATTATTATATATGTGAGCGCTATTTACTGTATACGAAAGCTGTATAAGTATTTAAGACCAAGGCTCCATTCACACCTAGGCGTTTTTACGCCTGAAGCGTGACGCTACAATACGCTGGAGGGGCGAAATTACATGATTCTCTATGGAGACTGTTCACACCCCAACGCCGAACGCTGAAACGCAGATCGCGTGAAGCTCAAACAAGTTCCGGACCCTTTTTTGTCGCGCGTATCGGGCGTATTTGAGCGTTTCCATTTCCCATAGAAAGTAATAGAAACGCTCGATTCAAGCGACTAGCGCAGTGATGGCGAACCTCGGCACCCCAGATGTTTTGGAACTACATTTCCCATGATGCTCTACTGCACTGCAGAGTGCATGAGCATCATTGGAAATGTAGTTCCAAAACATCTGGGGTGCCGAGGTTCACCGTCACTGGACTAGCGCGACAACAAGCGTTTGCTACGGGCGTTTCGTCACTTTAATCAATAGCACTTTTCACCCAGGCAGAACATAAAAAAAAAAAATCTACCAACATAGCAACCAGTGATGAAAAGATGATAATTTTTCCTATTGGTTAAAAAAAAAAAAAAAACGTTGAAGTACAAAAACGTCGGAAGACGCTGCATGCAAACGCGCAAGTAAGCATGAATACGCCCGACTAAACGCCAGAAAAAAATGCTGGAAAAAACGACCGACGCTGTGAATGCAGCCTAAGGCTTGGTTTCCACTGGCGTTTTTACAGCCACTTTTCTGAGCGTTTTTTACAGCTTAAAAATGCCGGTCCATGTTTATTTTAGAAAAAAAAAAAACATTTTTTTTTGGAGCTCAAAAACGCAGCGGCAGCGTTTTTGCACGTTTTTTAATGGCTGGCGTTTTCACAGCTTTATTGCTGGAGCTTCAGAACGCACTGGTCCCGCGTTTTTTTTGCAGCTTAAAAACGTCTCAGCCATCTACAGCTCAAAAACGTCATGGTGGGCATGAGGCCATAGACTAACATGGACAGGCGTTTTTAAGCTGCAAAAAACGCTCAGAAAAGTGGCTGTAAAAACGCCAGTGGAAATTAAGCCCTAATAATAAATGTGAGGGCTGTCTGTATAAGTATTTAATAATAATAATAGTAATCCCGGTGTGTGGCTGTGGTGAGGGGACATTAGAGTGTAAGCTCCTAATACCAATAGGGAGTCATCAGACAAATACTGAACAACATGGACCAGCAATGACATCTTATTATTTGGACAGATTTCTGAACCCGTCACTAAAAATGAAGTTGCCCCTCCCCCCAGATCTGAGATTTCAGCTGTACAGACATCTCCTGTAATCTGATTGGACGATTCGAACTGGAATGTCAGTTGGGATCTAAGAGCAGCGTTGCCACGGTGATGGGATGTCAGTTGGAATCAGTGTCAGTCCAGCTGTTACATTCCTCTATAGATCCATTATACTTATATATATATATATATATATATATATATATATATATAAATCAGAAATATTTGGGATCAATGAACTCCACTAACATTAATAAGGACTTATAGACGATCGGGGTGAAGATTGATCGTCATCAGATCAGATTATGAGGAGAAAAGAAGGAATTTTAGGAGGAGAGAAAGAAAACACATCCTACTCACCTGAAGCTCAAGTCACAACTGATCAGCTAGTCCGATCCGCCTGCTATTTAAGGCTTGCTGCTGTGATGTCACAAGTGGGAGGAGTCAGGGAGATTTGTCTGCCTGCTAGTAAACAAGCTTGTGATATTATGAGTGGGAGGAGTCAGGGAGATTTGAAATCTTTAACCCTTTCACTGCCAGGGGAAATTTAGCTTTTTTTTTTTTATGTTTTCAAACACCATTTAGCGCCTAAAAATGACATAACCCCGCCCACACATGATATATTTTCTGAAAGTGGAGAACCTGGAGAATGAAATGGCGCCAGTCCTGATATTTTTTGGATGGACGTGCGTCTTTTTTTCACCCTGACTAACTATGTAACTATAGATTTGGACAGCGGTTTATGAATTGCAAAAAAATGTAAAAAAATAAAAATCTCAGTGAAAATCAATTCCCATGAATATTAGGACAGAGAAACGTTATACATCTCGCCGTTGCCATGGTTACCAAGGCTTCTTATACAATATGGCACAAAGCCAGTGGGCAAAACTACAACTAATGCCAATGGGGGGGTCATCAGACAAATACTGAGCAACATGGACCAGCGATGACATCTTATGATTTGGACAGATTTCTGAGCCCGTCACTAAAAATTAAGGCGCCCCCCCCCCAGATCTGATATTGTAATTGTAGGTGGGTGCTAAGGGGGTCACACCACCAGCCTCTTCCTACTCTCTGGGGCCCGTATAGGTGAGATCCCTGTACCAGCCCCCCATGTGATCTACTCTATCATGTCTGATATATAAATGTATAATACTAGTGTGTGACTGGGGTGGGGGGGGGCAAGCATTAAGAGTGTAAGCTCCTTTGCCGCAGAGACTGATGTCTCTGGCTCAGTGTTCCCTGTACAGAAGCATTGTATATGTTAGCGCTATATAAGTGTATAATAATAGTGTGCGACTGGGGTGGTAAAATTAGAGCGCAAGCTCTTCTGCCGCACAGACTGATGTGGCTGGCTCTGTACAGCACCATGGTATATGTGAGCGCTATATAAGTATTTTATGATAATAATAATAGTGTGTGGCTGTGATGGGGGCAGTAGAGTGTAAGCTATAATACTAATAGTGTGTGACTCTGGGGACAATAGAGTGTAAGCTCCTCTGGTGCAGAGACTGATGTTACTGGCTCAGTGTTCTCTGTACAGCACCATGGCATGGTATATGTGAGCACTATATAAGTATTTTATAATAATAATAGTGTGTGGCTGTGGTGGGGGCATTAGAGTGTAAGCTCTTCTGCCGCAGAGACTGATGTTACTGGCTCAGTGTTCTCTGTACAGCACCATGGCATGGTATATGTCAGAGTTATATAAGTATTAATAATAATTATTATATATGTGAGCGCTATTTACTGTATACGAAAGCTGTATAAGTATTTAAGACCAAGGCTCCATTCACACCTAGGCGTTTTTACGCCTGAAGCGCGACGCTACAATACGCCGGAGGGGCGAAATTACATTATTCTCTATGGAGACTGTTCACATCTCAACGCCGAACGCCGAAAACGCCGATCGCGTGAAGCTCAAACAAGTTCCGGACCTTTTTTTGTCGCGCGTATCGGGCGGTTTGGGCGTATTTGAGCGTTTCTATTTCCCATAGAAAGTAATGGAAGCGCTCGATTCAAGCGACCAGCGCGACAACGAGCGTTTGCTACGGGCGTTTCGTCGCTTTAGGCTGCATTCACACCTTGGCGACAAAACGCCCGACGCTCGATACGCTGGAGGGGCGAATTTCCATTGCCGTCTATAAAATGGTTCACGTCTCACGCCGAACGCCTGAAAAAAAGTCCCGGACCCTTTTTATTAGGCGGCATTGGCGTTCGGCCATAGACAGCAATGGAAAGGATATATTAAACAAACAAAAAAAAAAGTTAATCGAATCGCGGCAAAATAAGCCGCATACGCAGCGTTACTTGTCGCCTAGGTATGAATGCAGCCTTAATCAATAGAACTTTTCACCCAGGCAGAAGATAAAAAAAATCTACCAACATAGCAACAAGTGATGAAAAGATGATAATTTTTCCTATTGGCTAAAAAAAAACAAAAAAACGTTGAAGTACAAAAACGTCGGAAGACGCTGCATGCAAACGCGCAAGTAAGCATGAATACGCCCGACTAAACGCCAGAAAAAAATGCTGGAAAAAACGACCGACGCTGTGAATGCAGCCTAAGGCTTGGTTTCCACTGGCGTTTTTACAGCCACTTTTCTGAGCGTTTTTTTACAGCTTAAAAATGCCGGTGCATTGCCATGAAATGAGATTTGCCATGGAATGAGATGGTCCGCCTCCATCACATTCTATTGGCTCACTCATGTCACGTGACCTATTTAAACGTCAAGTATTGACGCAAACATCAGTCACAGCTAGGCTATCATAGGGAGAGGATCTCCTCTCCCTGTGATTGCCCGATAGCGCTGTCAGCAGCGTGCCTCCCGCCAGCGCTAAGTACACCCCTCGCCCGCAGCTCTATCATAGGGAGAGGATCCAGCTAGGCTATTATGTCAGCAGCGTGCCTCCCGCCAGCGCTCCCCGCGCCCGCAGCTCTTCCCCGTCCCCCGTGCTCGCATAGGCTATCATAGGGAGAGGATCCAGCTAGGCTATTATGTCAGCAGCGTGCCTCCCGCCAGCGCTAAGTACACCCCGCGCCCGCAGCTCTTCCCCGTCCCCTGCGAGCACGGGGGACGGGGAAGAGCTGCGGGCGCGGGGTGTACTTAGCGCTGGCGGGAGGCACGCTGCTGACATAATAGCCTAGCTGGATCCTCTCCCTATGATAGAGCTGCGGGCGAGGGGTGTACTTAGCGCTGGCGGGAGGCACGCTGCTGACAGCGCTATCGGGCAATCACAGGGAGAGGAGATCCTCTCCCTATGATAGCCTAGCTGTGACTGATGTTTGCGTCAATACTTGACGTTTAAATAGGTCACGTGACATGAGTGAGCCAATAGAATGTGATGGAGGCGGACCATCTCATTCTATGGCAAATCTCATTTCATGGCAATGCACCGGTCCATGTTTATTTTAGAAAAAAAAAACAACATTTTTTTTTGGAGCTCAAAAACGCAGCGGCAGCGTTTTTGCACGTTTTTTAATGTCTGGCGTTTTCACGGCTCTATTGCTGGGGCTTCAGAACGCACTGGTCCCGCGTTTTTTTTGCAGCTTAAAAACGTCTCAGCCATCTACAGCTCAAAAACGTCATGGTGGGCATGAGGCCATAGACTAACATGGACAGGCGTTTTTAAGCTGCAAAAAACGCTCAGAAAAGTGGCTGTAAAAACGCCAGTGGAAATTAAGCCCTAATAATAAATGTGAGGGCTGTATAAGTATTTAATAATAATAATAGTAATCCCGGTGTGTGGCTGTGGTGAGAGGACATTAGAGTGTAAGCTCCTAATACCAATAGGGAGTCATCAGACAAATACTGAACAACATGGACCAGCAATGACATCTTATTATTTGGACAGATTTCTGAACCCGTCACTAAAAATGAAGTTGCCCCTCCCCCCAGATCTGAGATTTCAGCTGTACAGACATTTCCTGTAATCTGATTGGACGATTCGAACTGGAATGTCAGTTGGGATCTAAGAGAAGCGTTGCCACGGTGATGGGATGTCAGTTGGAATCAGTGTCAGTCCAGCTGTTACATTCCTCTATAGATCCATTATAGTTATATATATATATAAATCAGAAATATTTGAGATCAATGAACTCCAATAACATTAATAAGGACTTATAGACGATCGGGGTGAAGATTGATCGTCATCAGATCAGATTATGAGGAGAAAAGAAGGAATTTTAGGAGGAGAGAAAGAAAACACCTCCTACTCACCTGAAGCTCAAGTCACAACTGATCAGCTAGTCCGATCCGCCTGCTATTTAAGGCTTGCTGCTGTGATGTCACAAGTGGGAGGAGTCAGGGAGATTTGTCTGCCTGCTAGTAAACAAGCTTGTGATATTATGAGTGGGAGGAGTCAGGGAGATTTGAAATCTTTAACCCTTTCACTGCCAGAGGAAATTTAGCTTTTTTTTTTATGTTTTCAAACACCATTTAGCGCCTAAAAATGACATAACCCCGCCCACACATGATATATTTTCTGAAAGTGGAGAACCTGGAGAATGAAATGGCGCCAGTCCTGATATTTTTTGGATGGACGTGCGTCTTTTTTTCACCCTGACTAACTATGTAACTATAGATTTGGACAGCGGTTTATGAATTGCAAAAAAATGTAAAAAAATAAAAATCTCAGTGAAAATCAATTCCCATGAATATTAGGACAGAGAAACGTTATAAATCTCGCCGTTGCCATGGTTACCAAGGCTTCTTATACAATATGGCACAAAGCCAGTGGGCAAAACTACAACTAATGCCAATGGGGGGGTCATCAGACAAATACTGAGCAACATGGACCAGCGATGACATCTTATGATTTGGACAGATTTCTGATCCCGTCACTAAAAATTAAGGCGCCCCCCCCCCCCCCCCCCCCTAGATCTGATATTGTAATTGTAGGTGGGTGCTAAGGGGGTCACACCACCAGCCTCTTCCTACTCTCTGGGGCCCGTATAGGTGAGATCCCTGTACCCAGCCCCCCATGTGATCTACTCTATCATGTCTGATATATAAATGTATAATACTAGTGTGTGACTGGGGTGGGGGGGGGCAAGCATTAAGAGTGTAAGCTCCTTTGCCGCAGAGACTGATGTCTCTGGCTCAGTGTTCCCTGTACAGAAGCATTGTATATGTTAGCGCTATATAAGTGTATAATAATAGTGTGTGACTGGGGTGGTAAAATTAGAGCGCAAGCTCTTCTGCCGCACAGACTGATGTGGCTGGCTCTGTACAGCACCATGGTATATGTGAGCGCTATATAAGTATTTTATGATAATAATAATAGTGTGTGGCTGTGATGGGGGCAGTAGAGTGTAAGCTATAATAATAATAGTGTGTGACTCTGGGGACAATAGAGTGTAAGCTCCTCTGGTGCAGAGACTGATGTTACTGGCTCAGTGTTCTCTGTACAGCACCATGGTATATGTGAGCACTATATAAGTATTTTATAATAATAATAGTGTGTGGCTGTGGTGGGGGCATTAGAGTGTAAGCTCTTCTGCCGCAGAGACTGATGTTACTGGCTCAGTGTTCTCTGTACAGCACCATGGCATGGTATATGTGAGAGTTATATAAGTATTAATAATAATTATTATATATGTGAGCGCCATTTACTGTATACGAAAGCTGTGCAAGTATTTAAGACCAAGGCTCCATTCACACCTAGGCGTTTTTACGCCTGAAGCGCGACGCTACAATACGCTGGAGGGGCGAAATTACATTATTCTCAATGGAGACTGTTCACACCCCAACGCCGAAACAACGATCGCGTGAAGCTCAAACAAGTTCCGGACCCTTTTTTGTCGCGCGTATCGGGCGGTTTGGGCGTATTTGAGCGTTTCCATTTCCCATAGAAAGTAATGGAAGCGCTCGATTCAAGCGACTAGCGCGACAACAAGCGTTTGATTAAAGCGACAAAACGCCCGTAGCAATCGAACTTTTCACCCAGGCAGAAGAAAAAAAAAAATCTACCAACATAGCAACAAGTGATGGAAAGATAATATATGCGCGACAAAACGCCGGAAAAAACGACCAACGCTCAGGTGTGAATGCAGCCTAAGGCTTGATTTCCACTGGCGTTTTTACAGCCACTTTTCTGAGCGTTTTTTACAGCTTAAAAACGCCTGTCCATGTTTATTTTAGAAAAAAAAAAATATATATATATTTTTTTTTGAGCTGGAGCTCAAAAACGCCACGGCAGCGTTTTTAAATGTCTGGCGTTTTTACAGCTCTATTGCTGGAGCTTCAGAACGCACTGGTCCCGCATTTTTTTTGCAGCTTAAAAACGTCTCAGCCATCTACAGCTCAAAAACGTCATGGTGGGCATGAGGCCATAGACTAACATGGACAGGCGTTTTTAAGCTGCAAAAAACGCTCAGAAAAGTGGCTGTAAAAACGCCAGTGGAAATTGAGCCCTAATAATAAATGTGAGGGCTGTATAAGTATTTAATAATAAGAATAATAGTAATCCCGGTGTGTGGCTGTGGTGAGGGGACATTAGAGTGTAAGCTCCTAATACCAATAGGGAGTCATCAGACAAATACTGAACAACATGGACCAGCAATGACATCTTATTATTTGGACAGATTTCTGAACCCGTCACTAAAAATGAAGTTGCCCCTCCCCCCAGATCTGAGATTTCAGCTGTACAGACATCTCCTGTAATCTGATTGGACGATTCGAACTGGAATGTCAGTTGGGATCTAAGAGCAGCGTTGCCACGGTGATGGGATGTCAGTTGGAATCAGTGTCAGTCCAGCTGTTACATTCCTCTATAGATCCATTATACTTATATATATATATATATATATATATATATCAGAAATATTTGGGATCAATGAACTCCAATAACATTAATAAGGACTTATAGACGATCGGGGTGAAGATTGATCGTCATCAGATCAGATTATGAGGAGAAAAAAAGGAATTTTAGGAGGAGAGAAAGAAAACACATCCTACTCACCTGAAGCTCAAGTCACAACTGACAGTTGGTCCGATCCGCCTGCTATTTAAGGCCTGCTGCTGTGATGTCACAAGTGGGAGGAGTCAGGGAGATTTGAAATCTTTAACCCTTTCACTGCTGGAGGAATTTTTTCCATTATGTTTTCAAACACCATTTAGTGCCTGAAAATAACATAACCCCGCCCACACATGATATATTTTCTGAAAGTGGAGAACCTGGAGAATGAAATGGTGGTAGTTCTGATTATTTTTATGGTTGAACTGGATTAGACTTGTCTTTTTTTCATCCTTATATATATATATATACACACACACATACATATATTTTTTTTTTTTGGTTTATGACAGCAGTTTATGACTTGCAGGTTTATGAATTGCAAAAAAATATAATTTTTTTGGTTTATGACAGCGGTTTATGAATTGAAAGAAAAATCCCAGTGAAAATACTTTCACATTAATATTAGGACACAGAAACACAGGGGAGGAGGGTCTGGAGCATCTCAGCTCTGAATACAGAGACACCATTACTAATCATTTATAATAGAGGACTGTAAGGGTGCAAATTTGACTGGAGCAATAGGATGGGGCAGTTTTTATGGGGGCAATAGGCTGGTGCAGTTTCTAAGGGGGGCAATTTTGATGGGGCAGATTTCCTGCTGGCTGATGTCACGGTGGGACACAGGACTGGGTGTAATGTGTGCAGCTTCCATCAGAGGCTTCTCACGGTGTTCACCCCTCTCAGAGCAAGAGAATCCCCAGAAGTCAGATGACATTTTTTTTTATTGCCCATATGGGGGGGTTCCGGTGGTCCTCATGTCTATATCGGGGGGTTGGTTTATGGGTAACGCAATTAATGAGCATTTTGAATAAATGATCAATGTTTTGTTTTTTTTATCTGTTTGCGAGTGTTGACGCGCCAGAGCTGCGCCGTTTGGAAAAACTCAGTTCCTGAGCCTTTGCGAGTTCAGCCGAGCTGTGCTCGAGCCTTAACAGCGCCCCCACCTCTGGCCACATGTGGTATTGCATGTCATAGAAGTCAATGTGGAACGAGTTATGTTCGTTTTTATTGACTTCTATGGGGATACTCGCTTTGAAATGCAAGTGCTTTGGATTACAAGCCTTCTCCTGGAAGGGATTATGCTCTTAATCCGAGGTTCCACTGTATAGGACAGATAATCAATTAGCGGACCTCCAGATGTTGCAAAACTACAAGTCCCATCATGCCTCAGCCTTTGGGTTCATGCTTGTGGCTGTCAGAGTCTTGCTATGCCTCATGGGAATTGTAGTTTTGCAACAGCTGGAGGTCCACTAATTGCATATCCCTGCTATAGGAGTTTCACTTTTACGAGTTAAAATACTGAGATTAACTTTCTCTCTTTTTCCTGCATTTTTGGATCCTGGTATCTACAATCAACTGCCGGCTGGGTGACCGGATGGATCCTCGTAGTCGCCCCATGCTCGGCCATCGAGCGCGTGCCGGCCTTTAGCTACGCGCTGGGCCATCCACGACATGCCCCATTGCTCCAGGGGTGGCCGGTGAGCTATACGCTCCAGGGCACACATATGACTGGCCGGGGGTGCAGATCAGAAAAAGACACGACAACACTTGCGTGTAAATTTATTTTATTGGAAAAAAAAAAAATAATGTACAAAGTTTATCAGCTAGAAAGGACCGACAATCCCTCTGCTATGGAGGGGTAAATAATATCTCACATCCCTTCACACATTTCCTGCACAACATAGAAACTTAAACACAAAAAAAATATATTTACACTGTACAATTATATTTTACATATTTACACGGGTCGCCCTCTTCCTGCCAGGCAGTGCCCAGCACCTTTACAATGGATGAGGAAGACTGATGACTACTGCGCCCCCTGGGGGGGTAAACGTAAACACTGCACCAATGGCTCAGTCCATCTCCGTAAACCGGGCAAACATGGCTTTCCTGACAGCATCCTTGTAAGAATCTGATGCCGCGTTGGATCCATAGGCACTTCCTTTTGCCCCGAGACCGGCACCCTTCGCCCTCACCTGAGCCTGCAAGGAAAACGGCATTGTTAGCACCAGAGAATAAAGACATTGACGCGTACCTGTGCTTACCTCCCACTCTTGTGTCTCTATCATAGAGCTAAGAAATAGATCGGGTCACTTCCAATTGGACAGTGCTGGCGCTCTGTGATTAGCTGCTCAGCTACGTGTTTGCCACCACACAAAGGGGTGGATTTATGAGAAGACCTCAAAAGGGATTGTAAACCTACATGTTTTCTTCACCTTAATGCATCCTCTGTGCCAGGGGTCCTCAAACTACCGCCCACCAAGGCGATTTACCCGGCCCACGGCACAGACTGTTTTCAGAAGATTGCAGCATCCCCCCCCCCGCTACATTATTCACACAAGACGCGAAGCATGACAGGTCCAGGCAAAGGGCGGGACTAAGTTAAGATGGTAATTGGTTACTAGGCAGTGGGGCGGTCCCAATCAATCACTTGAAAAGTCCCGCACTTTGTCCAGACTGGTCATACTGTGTGTCTTGTGTGAATAAGATAGAGGGGGAGTGCTGCGATTTTATGGAAGGGACAGCAATATCACTGGAGGGATTCGTGATGGGGGACTTTGCGATTTGAAATGGGGAGGGAGAGGGTGGGGCGTCTGTGGTAGGAGCGATCTGTGATGGGGAGAGGAGTCTGTGGGGGAAGAGTCTGATGGGGCTTTAGGATTCAGGAGTCTGGTGGGAGCGATCTGTGATGGGGAGCTTTGTGGTGGAGAGGAGTCTGTGGGGGAAGGAGGGAGTCCGATGGGGCTTTATATAGGGGAGTGATCTGTCATGGGGAGAGGAGTCTGGGGGAAGGGGGGGGAGAGTCTGATGGGGCTTTATGATTCGGGAGTCTGTGGTGGGAGCGATCTGTGATGGGGAGCTTTGTGGTGGAGAGGAGTCTGTGGGGGAAGGAGGGAGTCCGATGGGGCTTTATATAGGGGAGTGATCTGTCATGGGGAGAGGAGTCTGGGGGAAGGGGGGGGGGGGGGGAGAGTCTGATGGGGCTTTATGATTCAGGAGTCTGTGGTGGGAGCGATCTGTGATGGGGAGCTTTGTGGTGGAGAGGAGTCTGTGGGGATTCTTCTCTAGGCCAGGGATATGCAATTAGAAGACCTCCAGCTATTGCAAAACTACAAGTCCCATCATGCCTTTGCTTTTGGGTGACATACTTGTGCCTGTTAAGAGTCTTGCTATGCCTCATGGGACTTGTAGTTGATTTTTTTTTTTGGGGGGGGGGGGGGATTTCAAAGTAATTTTCTAGCAAAAGAAAAACCTAAACTTTAAACATTCTCATTACTAAGGAAACCAGTTTCCTGCATGGACAAGACACGGGTTCCCTATACTGAACATGGCGATCTCCTCTCACCTGAATGGGGGCGGTAATCCCCTGACTCTTCCGGCCCAGACCCGAGCCCTCCTTCCAGCCCATGGCCTGGAGCATTTTGTTTCCAATGTTACTGTGGTCAATGCCATCCTTGGTTGGCTGCTCGTAGTTCCTGCGGTAGGGAAAACAAAAAAAAAACATTTAGATAGGCGCACAATGCCGCACAGAAAAAAAAACACACACGCCCATCGCGTCATGGATACTTACACAGCTGTGTTGTCATACATCTTCCTGCGTTTAGGCTCCGGGGGTTCTGGAATGCCGTACTTTTCCCGCCGCTCTGCCGCCCGGTCTCTGTATTTTGCCTGCACAGAAAGATAAATTGAAATGATGGCAACGTTCCTACAACTGGTCTCATGTGTATCCCCCCTATAGGGGAAAGTCTATCCATTGAGGATTTATGACATCAAAAGTTAAAGTGACACTACACTAAATATGAGCACCAAACACGTAACCTTCAAAACAAGCATTTATGCTTTACTTTTCTGAGAAATTACTTGACCATGTCATTGTATTTATTTAAAGAACAGAAATGGGAAGATGGGACCGTTACCTCTCTTTCCCGTTGCTCCAATACATCCAAATCCTGTTCTGTCAGTCTGGATCTCCGGTACACATCCAGGTTTTGCTGCAACACACAAAGCAGGCACACCATTTATCAAAGAACCCGGAAAAAGACTGGTCAGAGCCCCCCACTGGGAATAAGCCTGGTCAGAGCCCGCGCCCCCCCCACTGGGAATAAGCCTGGTCAGAGCCCGCGCCCCCCCCCCCCACTGGGAATAAGCCTGGTCAGAGCCCGCGCCCCCCCCCCCCCCCCACTGGGAATAAGCCTGGTCAGAGCCCGCGCCCCCCCCCCCCACTGGGAATAAGCCTGGTCAGAGCCCGCGCCCCCCCCCCCCACTGGGAATAAGCCTGGTCAGAGCCCGCGCCCCCCCCCCCCACTGGGAATAAGCCTGATCAGAGCCCGCGCCCCCCCCCCACTGGGAATAAGCCTGGTCAGAGCCCGCGCCCCCCCCCACTGGGAATAAGCCTGGTCAGAGCCCGCGCCCCCCCCCCCACTGGGAATAAGCCTGGTCAGAGCCCGCCCCCCCCCCACTGGGAATAAGCCTGGTCAGAGCCCGCGCCCCCCCCCCACTGGGAATAAGACTGGTCAGAGCCCACGCCCCCCCCACCCCCACTGGGAATAAGACTGGTCAGAGCCCGCGCCCCCCCCACCCCCACTGGGAATAAGACTGGTCAGAGCCTGCGCCCCCCCCACTGGGAATAAGACTGGTCAGAGCCCGCGCCCCCCTCCCACTGGGAATAAGACTGGTCAGAGCCCGCACCCCCCCACCACTGGGAGTAAGACTGGTCAGAGCCCGCGCCCCCCCCACCACTGGGAGTAAGACTGGTCAGAGCCCGCGCCCCCCTCCCACTGGGAATAAGACTGGTCAGAGCCCGCCCCCCTCCCACTGGGAATAAGACTGGTCAGAGCCCGCGCTGCAGAGCCCCCACTGGGAATAAGACTGGTCAGAGCCCGCGCCCCCCCCACTGGGAATAAGACTGGTCAGAGCCCACGCCCCCCCCACCGGGAATAAGACTGGTCAGAGCCCACGCCCCCCACCGGGAATAAGACTGGTCAGAGCCCGCGCCCCCCCACCGGGAATAAGACTGGTCAGAGCCCGCGCCCCCCCCCCCCCCCCACTGGGAATAAGACTGGTCAGAGCCCCGCCCCCCCCCCCCCACTGGGAATAAGACTGGTCAGAGCCCGCGCCCCCCCCCCCACTGGGAATAAGACTGGTCAGAGCCCGCGCCCCCCCCCCCACTGGGAATAAGACTGGTCAGAGCCCGCGCCTCCCACCGGGAATAAGACTGGTCAGAGCCCGCGCCTCCCACCGGGAATAAGACTGGTCAGAGCCCGCGCCTCCCACCGGGAATAAGACTGGTCAGAGTCCGCGCCCCCTGACTTCTGTCCCAAGTGAGGCAGAGAGTCTCACCTTGTGTAGGTCCGACAGCTGCTGGTGCCTGGTGAGAGCATCTTTGTTAGGGAATTGCCGCCGGCACAGTAAACAGGCCAATTTCTTCCAATCTGTTAATTTATCCTCATCGATTAGTGACAGAGGCCGCTCATACTCCTCTTCATTGTCACTGTCACCGCTGTAAGCTGCAACCAGGGCCTTCTGCACACAGGAGAAGTTATGGTTAAGGACCATCCAGGCCTAGAGAACACAGATATAGAAGGACAAGCATATGCTGCGGTCTCACCTTAGGTGGCTTCTCTTCCTCCGCGGCAACCATCATCATTATTTCCGGAAGAAACTGCCTCTCCAGTAAGGCTCCTTGCTGTAGATACAAAAAAAAGGAGAGATTAGTTTCTATGTATGAACAACAGGAACTCAAGTGGTGAATATTGCCGCCGCCGCACCTTTTTCTCAAACAAAGCGAACCCAGCATCAGCGGCTGCAGACTCTCTGCGTTCCTCGTCTCGGGCGTTCAGAGGCTGGAAGCTGGTTTTAAAGTTCTCCTTTTGTTTGTTCAAACTCTTTGCCCAGCGCTCCATGTCTTTAGCGATCTGAAGTGGTAAAAAAAAAAAGGATTAGAGATCACTGTGCCAAAGGGGTCATGTTTCTGTAGCATGCGAGTCTGAATTAGTGGTGCGCCATTATGAAATTCTGGCGCCAAAACTTAAACCAAAAAAATTCTGGATGCACTTGGCCAATAATCAAAACTGACAGGGACGTGTTTGCTTGCAGAGGCCCCCCCAAGGGGGCACCATTGCGCGCAGAGGCCCCCCCCCCCCCCCCCAAAGGCTCAATTTAGCAATCAGCATTGAATCAGCGAAACACTGATAACCCCATTTTCAGTGGCCAATATACCGGTGCATCCCTAGATTACATTGCCTCTCTGTACCTGCTGTGCCGTCTTGCTCTTTGGTTTCTCCTTTTTCTCTTTGCCCTCTTTGGTGCCAGATGTAGAAGCGTTGTTAGGCCCGCCTCCACCGGCAGCAGCATCTGCGGCTGGCAGATAAGTCTGCTTCTCCCCGTCCCAGTACAGGAATTGCTGCGTCACGGAGTTGTAGTAATACTGCGGACAGACACAAGAATGAAGGACCCTCCATGCATTCACCATTAATACACCGCTCAGCCCAACATGCCCACCCGGCTTACCTGAGAATTGGGGTCGTAGTAGAGACTCGTCGTAGGGTCGTAGTAGTAGCCGGATGATTCATCGTATTGGTAAGTGGAAGTGTCAGGAACAGCTGTGAAGAACATATTTCTTTATGAAACCGAATGACTAATTTGGGAGGACAGGCCGTCCACATAGAATTCTGCTTGTAAGGCAGTTTAAACTGAGGACAAATCGCAGCGAGAAAAGCTGTTCATGTAGCAAGAATAACCCACCAAGTAACACTTACCATATTTGACGCCTGGAATGATGGGATTGGGAATACCACCGTCTGGTGTGTTAGCACTGGGTGCGGCACTGGTTGTTGCACTGGTGCCGGCCTGTGTCTGTGGGGAAAGAACGAGGTGTAAGAAAGCAAGTGTGTGTGTGTGTGTGTGTGTGTGTGTGTGTGTGTGTGTGTGTGTGTGTGTGTGTGTGTGTGTGTGGCCTCTAATTCACATAACAAAGATGTATAATCCCCAATCACCAAGCTGGTCATTAGAATATAAAATATACTAGGATGCAGAGCCTGCAACGGCCTAAACAAAATCACCTTTACATTGCCAGCACCCTACAATACGATAATGGGGTGTGGAGACCTATACAATTCTCAGGGTGCTCCCTATAATGAGGTGAGGAGTCCCGTACAATTCTCAGTGTCCTTACTATTGGATGAGGAGTCCCATAAAATTCTCAGTGTGCTCCCTATAATGGGGGTGAGGAGTCCCCACCCCATTATAGAAGACACTGAATTGTATAAACTCCTCACCCCATTATTATAGGGAGCACACTGAGAAGAATTGTATAGGAGTCCTATATACATCTCCGTGTGCTCCCTATAAAAAAAAAAAAAAGAAGTGAGAAGCCCTATACAATTCAGTGTGCCTTCTAATGGGGGTGAGGAGTCCCATACAATTCTCAGTGTGCTCCCTATAATGGGGTGAGGATTCCCGTACAATTCTCAGTGTCCTCCCTATAATGGGGTGAGGATTCCCGTACAATTCTCAGTGTGCTCCCTATAATGGGGTGAGGATTCCCGTACAATTCTCAGTGTCCTCCCTATAATGGGGTGAGGAGTTGCGTACAATTCTCAGTGTCCTCCCTATAATGGGGTGAGGAGTCCTGTACAATTCTCAGTGTCCTCCCTATAATGGGGTGAGGAGTCCCGTACAATTCTCAGTGTCCTCCCTATAATGGGGTGAGGAGTCCCATACAACTCTGTGTCCTCCCTCTAATAATGGGATGAGGAGTCATAATTCTCAGTGTGCCTTTGATAATAATGGGGTGAGGAAAGCCCACAGTTCATGGTGCGCTGCCTATATAATAACGGTGTTATAAATTCGTAGAGCTTTGTGTGCTTCCAACAACAACTCAACACGTTACGCCCGATCTTCACACTAGCCAAGGGCGATCCCAATAACTCACCGGAGATCTGGGGTGCTGGTAGAGTTGGGGGCTCTGACATACCACAGCTGCACTGGTGGTAGTGGTTGCAGGGGCACTCTCTGAAAATAAATAAATGGCATAATATTATCAAAGGGGATCAGATCAGGTGGAATCAGATCTGGCAGGTGCAGTACTTGGGGGGGGGGGGGGGGGGGGGGGGGGGATTTCAAATGTAACATGTTCCCAAGGGATAACTTATTTTAACTGCTTGCCGACCGCCCCACGTATACGTATGCAAATTGGTCTTTGTTATACCACCAAAAGAAAGCTCTATTTCTGGGGAAAAATAAATAATGTACAATTTGTAAAATTTGGGTAAGGTGACACACAGCCATGCAATTGCCAGTAACAGTGCTGCATCACAAAAAAATGGCCTGGTCATTAAAGGGGGGGGGGGGGGGTAAACCTACTGGGGCTGAAGTGGTTAAGGAAAGAACTTGACTAAACGGACGGATCACTTCGGACACGATGAACCAGTGAGAAGTACTTTCTGCTCACCTGTGGTTGCTGCTCCTTGTTCCGCTCCTCCGGCCTGAGACTGGTAATATTGCTGATAATCCTAATAAAAGCGACAGTTATGTATTTTATCACTGGAGAGAAGTCCCAGAATAAGACAAAAAAATGTAATAAAAGCACCACTCACCTGTCCATACTGATATCCTTCTTGTCCATAGCTAGGCTCTCCCCCTTCCCCACTTTGCTGAGGCTGAAAAACACAAGAAAACATTTCATATAATCCGGAGGGAAGACAAAATATCTGGTAGACTTTGTACTCCACAAAACCCCCTAAAATACTAACCAATAAAAAGGCAAAGCAAGGTTATAATGTGCTAGTATGCATTGTACACTACATGTACTTAGTTCTGCACTCCTGTGACCCGGATTCTGCCTATAATCTGTCAGCTGATGGCACAGAACTGGCCAGGCTCTGGCGGAATGCCGACAATGTCAGGATCCACACAGATGCCCGAGAAGCAGCTGGCTCAGCCTCAGCGCACCAACCTCTACAGCCCGGGGGGCTCCAGTGAGCACTGGAGGGGCAGAGCAGAGAGCAGGTTGACCGACAGCCAACTCTCTGTGCGGACCAGGGAGTTCGATCAGGAGGGTCTTTAATCAGTGTAGAAGCGGCAGGGGATCGATGCAGCCATCTAGGCCAGGAGTCTCCAAACTTCCTAAGCAAAGCGTCAGTTAACTGTCCTTCAGATTTTAGGGGGGCCGGACTTCGGCCATTGGGAGTAGAAAAGGTCCCAACAATATTGCCCCATCATTGGTATCAGTGGGAGGAATTGTGCCCCATTGCTGGACTCACTTGGAGGAATTGGTGTCATAGTGTCATTGGAAGAAATTGTTTCCCACCGTTTGTGTCAGTGGGGGAATTGTGCGCCATTATTGGTGTCATTGGAAGGAATTGTGCCCCATCGGTGTCAGTGGGAGAAACTGTACCTTATTAGTGCCAGTGGGAGGAATTGTCCCTTTTCATTGGGAGAAATTGTGCCCCATCATTGGGGGGGGGGGGAACTAGTGCCCCATCTTTGGTGAAATTGAGAGGAATTGTGTCCCATTGTTATCTGTAGATTAAACATTATCCAGAGGGCCGCATAAAAGCATGAAAAGGGCCGCATCTGGCCCCCGGGCTGTAGTTTGGAGACCCCGGATCTAGGCCATCGATATTTGTTTTGTTAGATTCCTGCACTTCCCTTTTCCTAAATAGAATTCATGGCCCATCACATAATCCTTGTCCCTTCTATTCAGTACACAGACAGAACCTCACCTGAGTGGAAGACCACTGAGCGGCGGCAATGGCTGTGCTCGCTACGGAGAACGCGCTGACCCGGTTACCATCTGGCAGAACGAGATCCCTGCAATCAAAAAAATAAGTTAGAAACCACAATGGGTAATCCTTTGTGATTTAAGAATCCGCACCAAAACTACTTAAAAACAACCAAACATGTGACTGACTTAAAGCGGTAGTAAACATAAGGGGGGGGGGGGGGGGGCCGCCCCCAAGGCCATATTATAATGTGGTGGGTGTATTACACATTTGATCATAGCGGAGTCCTTTTTTCACCATTGTATAATGCACTAGTATGCATATTATGGGAAACTTAAAACGCTGGCAGGACTTGCATCTTCTCCCGGTCTTCCTTCCGGGTTCGTGGACTCCGCTCATTTGAATGGCCGAGCCGCAATGACGTCACACCCCTTGTGCATGGGGACACAGGGCTTTGAAGGAATGGCACGAGTGCGCTGTTCCTTCAGAGTATGCATTGGTGATGTCATCGGCGTAAATATTTCCCAAGCGGTGAACATTTAGGAGATATTTACAGTACCTACAGATAACCTTTATCCGTCGGAAAAACAGATTCCCTTTAACTACCACTTTAAGCAACATTAGATTGGTTACTGAGCGCTTCCTCTCACCCGCCTGCATGGAACGTTCACTTACTTTCTGGCACTTTTAGCAAAATCCACACCGATTGTCTTCCCATCGATTTTGAGAGGTGGCTGAAGAGTCTGGAGGATCTGCAGCAGCTGCGAGGCTTCCTATGGGGACGGGAGAGGGCAGGAGGAGAGCGGGTGAGACACGTGCAGGAGGAGCAAACATTCCTGTAGTTGTACAAGAAGGGGGAGCGATCGCTTACCAATGCGGACGGCAGCTGCACGAAGGCAAATCCTCGGTTCTGTTGGGTTTGCTTATCTTTGATCAGCCGGATGTTGCTCACTGCCAGAGATACGTAAGGAGCCAGTGCGGCAAGGATGGACTCCATAGCGGTGTGTGGCCCAATGTTTCGCAGGATTATGGCTGAGGATACATAGCCACCTAATAAGGTTACACCCAGATGTCTGAAAAGGAGTCTCCTCCACAGATAAAAGACCCCCCCGCCTCGTCCTAAGAACTTCACAGTCCACTCCAAACACCCAACCCCCCCCCCATGCCAAATGGCCCACAAGCTCTAAAGCTGGCCATACATTTTACAACTTCCTTCAGATTTACCTTCAACTATGAAGTGCAAGAGCCTGCCTTGATTGCATACACAATTGAAAGTGTTTGACACCATACAGTTTTGGTAAAACCTAAGTAAAATTGTACAATGTATGGCCAGCTCTACTCACAACATGCATTTAGACCGCTTCAGGCTCCATTCACAATTGGCGTTTTAAGCCCAGCACACACGTGGGCCTCCGAACGCCGGCCGCCAGCTTCTGTTGGATGGGCATGCTGGAAGACCGGCACCCACACATGTATTTTGCGATTGCCAAGACGCCAGATGTCAACGGAGCCTCAAATGCAGCAATGCAAAGCTGCGAATCTGCTAGAATCACTCACTGAATGTAAACACCAGAACTAACCCCTAACATATGCGCAGGGCCGAATCCTGCCCACCGGGCCTTGTCATGTGGGCCCTCGCACTCCATTGCACCACCTCCGGCTCCCACTTGTACATACAGAAGCTGTTACAAGGGACAGCTTTGCTCTCAGTGGCTCCAGGAATAACCAGAGCCCTGCATGCACTCACGGCAGATCTCCGGAATCTGATACACTCCTACACAGGCAGGTACTAGACCTGGGCCAGGGGGTGGAGGGGAGAGGGAGAGAGAGGGGAAATAGGGAGTTGCTCCCCCCTAAACCCTGCACTAATTACCCAGCACACCCCTGAACCCTGCACTCTGTACATTACACTCCTGAACTATGCATCTAGTGCACCCCAGATGTGCAGTTGCACTGTGCATAGCAAACCCCTAAAACCTGCACTCAATGCGCTCCTGAACCCTGTATTCTGTACATTAAGCACTCCTGAACTTAGCATGTAGTGCACCCCACATGTGCATGGCACACCCCTAAGCCCTGCACCAAAAATCGCTCCGGAACCCTGCATTCTGTACATGCAGTACACCCAAGATGTGCGGTTACACTGTGCATATCACACCCTAAACCCTGCACTCAATGTGCTCCTGAACCCTCCACACCCCTGAACCCTGCATTCTGTACATTACACACTCCTGAACCCTACATGTAGTGCATCCCAGATGCAACAGGCTCGTTGAGGGTAACCAGACTACTGATGTGACCCGCAATGCAGTTGAATTTGACACCGCTGCCCTTGCACACTTTTAAGTGACCCTGTGGCAGTCCAACGCAGAGGAACGAAGCTTTAGAAACACTTACTGTCGCTGTAGTAATCCGCTGATGGCGGAGCATCAGAAGCACCAGCTGGGGCCTCCACATCGGATTCTGAAGGGGGCAGAGAATAAAGCATGAGCCCTAAAAATCGCATCCAAACAAGCCTGGGATCTTTATTTTGCAGTTCTTCGTTTAGTGTATGAAGTATACTTGGCACAAGACAGGACACATGATATATAAAAATCAAGGGCCAACCCTGTTCCATAAAAAGAGGCTACAATGAACCGATTAGTACTGTTACCTTCACAGACCCCCTGAACACGGAACTCTCCAGTCTCTGAACACTCACCGGTCTTGGCTGCCCCACAGCGGAAGCATTTTAGTCTTCGGCGGAAGTTGTACAGGCCACACTACAAAACCAGAGAGCTTTACACTTAATATTGACTGTTCTGCATCATCCTGGTAATCTCCCCCCCCCTCCATCACCTCCAATAAACCCACAATTACCACTCACCTTGTAGCACAGCCAGTCCTCAAACTTGGGGCGGGGGTTACTGAAATGCATGGCGATGGTCTTGCCTTGGATCACCAACTTTTTCTGAAAGAATATAAACAAGGGGAAAGTTATTCCCGACATCCCGGCAGGCGGACGTTTACACCCTGGCGGAGGGGAGTCAGCTCCCCGACATTAATATGGACAGCAATGTGGGGAAGGACCGCCCACTGCCAGCTACATGCATTGCCCGGCCAAGCCCGAAGGGGGTCAAGGCCACCGACCGAAGACACAAAAAGAAGTGGGGAGGTGGTATAGACAAGAGCAATGGGGTGGGGGGGCTCCAGAGAGATGAGAGTTAACATTGTAGCAGTTTATTTTTTCCAGTCATTGTAGCTTCAATGTATCAAAGTCTCTGTAAACATACTGGAAATCGAGTGATCAGAAATAATTCCCCCCTCCCACCCCCATAAAATTCTAATAACTTCACACAGCCAGATCGCAATTCACCCACCCACCCGAAACTAGGAACATAGAGTTTAAATTGTATAATAATCCCAATGGCCACCGGAAATCCAGAATGTGCCCAGTCTTCCCTCACACGAGGGGGGGAGGGGGGTTATATCACAGGTTCTGGGTAAGGCATATCAGGAACCCGGAAGTCTGACATGTGTAGCCAGGCCACACAACGGGATATATAAATACAGACTCCGCCAATTTACAAAGTAGAAATATTACAGGAACCCATCTTGGCGACTATTGCTGAGGCTTCCATCCAGCACGAATCCTGCAAAGAGTGTGCAAGCTTCTGGACAAACAAGTCCCTGCACATGAGGTGTGCTCCGCCCCGATGTGTTGCGTCTCGGCACAGCAGCCTTCAGAACTAGACAGAAGCCTCAGATGCCCTGACCTGGGATGTAAGAGGGACTCGGCCATATAAATGAAAAAAAAAAAAAAAAAAAAAACCCACAAAACTGACAGTCTTGACTCGAGTTATTTAATGTTTATCCCACCCCCCACCCGCCCAATCTGGTACCTCCTCCTGTATATATACAGGCTGTGCTACCCATGTGGAGTTGCAGAGAACATGTGTCTGTGGAGATTCTCAGCAGTAAGCCCGGGAGAGGGAGGGGGCCCGCATACGCCAGGCCTCTGTGTACATTAGAGAAATAGGGGGGGGGGGGGGGGGGGGGGAGGGGCACAACCAGCACGCTATACATGAGAGCTTGCGACATTCCCTGATATTTCACCATGAACAGCTTCTACAAAACATTTCAACCAGAATGAGGTTTTTTTTTCCTGCAAATTGGGAATATTGATGGAAAAACATCCTAAAACTCGTGCAGGCAGGACTTTTTTTAGCCGCTTTTGGGGGCGTCTGGCGGTTTATTTTTGCTGCCTCTGAACACTCTTCCATGTTAGCCTGTGTGTCCAAGCACACAAAACCTTCAGAGGAGTTTGGAGGCAGAAACGTTTAGGGGCAGTAAAGGAAACATGACTGACTGCCTCCAGGAGCAGCCACTGTTTGCCTGTAAAATTGCAGCTAAAACACGGCAACAAGATTTTTACAGCTAAACAGCTTCTGGGTGCAAAGGCTGTTTTTTTGTGAGCGTTACCCTCAAAAACGTGGCTAAAAAGCGCTTTCTGTAACACTTTTCCCTGACAGCAGCACCCTAAAACATTTATATACCGTTAGATCCAGCATACTGCCAACAACGACAGTATGCTGTATTTTTTTTTTTTGCAGCTGTACTGTTTTACAGCTGTTTTCACCCGGCTTCCCGATCCCCCCCCCCCCCCCCCCAGGTAGGCGTTCCTAAGACGAGGCGTTGTGGAACTCGGCTTTTTACGGCGCCTGCGCAGGTGGCATAAATTGCCGAGTCCCACTTAGTCTATTTTCGGAAGGCGTGACGCACCTTCCCGCACGTCAATCATGTACGTCTTGTCTTAGGAACGCCTACTCCCCGCGGGGAATCAGCTCGGAGCCGGATGAGAACAACCATAACACGGTAAGTACAGGGGGTGGCAGAATACTGCAGATGTCAGCAGTACGCTGGATCTAATGGCATAGTCGTTTTTCAGGGTGAACCTCCGCTTTAAATTATTCTGTGTGCATGCATGAGCCCTAAAGGGTTTACTATAAGCATTTCTCATGGACATGGAGGTCAAAGGTGAGCAGTGAGGAGTCTTGTGACCCGGGATCTTCCTAAAATGTTCAATGCGCACCAAGGGCCGTCCAAACTTAAGATCTGCCCACTCCAACACAGCTCCGCCTCTGACTTTGTGTGTTGTGTAAATCATAATTGCTCTGAATGGTAAATAAATCATGCAATATCCCAAAAATTGGGTGTAGCAGCAGATTTCCAATGTGGCCCAAGGTTGATAAACCTCATAGGACTGAAATGGGTTACAAAAAGGCTTTAAGTCGCCATAAAATTCCTCAGCAGTGGTATTTATGGGAAGTAACTACAACGCAAACCACTGCAGATCTCTTATCCCCATAAGTAAACACTACACCATCTCCAACTGTGAAGCATGTTGGAGGGAATATAAAATGTGGAAGGGGGGCCGTCTATTTTTCTGGTCGTTGACACCATCTAAGAGGTTATATGGTTATTAGGTTATAAGGAAACTGAAGAGAGGCACCCTGTGGTCTTCTATGCCAATGACGCTCTCCTTATGTATATTGTTCACTGCCCTTCATAACCGGGGTATATGAAGATTCTAAGTTTTCACATATATATTTGCATGTACTCTAACTGCGCCCCTACAGACCCAATAGGCTTGATCGTTATTTACCCCATGGTGTGTGTCCATGTGTTTCTTTTGTTAAGTTTTCTACATCAGTATTTACTTTTGCCGACATTGCACTGATCTCAGTGCCTTATGTCCTTTTTCTTGTAGCTTTGTTATAAGCAAATCTTAAGAGTGTCAGCGACTGCCACGCCATAAATCAATGGAGGGTCTGATCTGCCTGAAAATTGGTGGACCCAGGCAGTGTGAAAAGGGACTAAAAGATTAAACCTAAAATGTGGCGCTGCTCTGGAATGGCGTCAGAATTTTGGGGCATCTTCCCGATTTACTAGGAACATACAAAACAAAAATAAAAGGAAAAAAAACAGAAGACAACACTCAAGTCCTAACCTCAATCCCTCTGAAATGCTGTGGCAAGAGTGCAATTCAGGAAGGGCAGTGCATTAATGGGGTTTGGATATAGGAACATGCACCCCTTAACTACCAGAGGGCCAATCGGCAACTACAGAAAATCAGGCGATATGACTTGTTACTTCATAAAAGGGCTTCATTTCTTACTAGTACCGGTGCTATGCATTTGCGTGAGGATACTCGTGCAAATGCTCCAATACCAAAACAGATATTGGTAGAGATGCCGCCGCCTCCTCTCCAACCGTAGTCTCGGGCGGGTGCCATCTCCGCCTCCCCCTTCAGCTAACTTATCTCTGGTGGGTGCCATTCCCGCTGCCGCCTCCTCTTCCTCCCCTCTGGCAGGTGCCATTTCCGCCTCCCCTTCAACCAGCCGTCATCTCTGGTGGGTGCCATTTCCGCCTCTTCCTACCCTCTGGCAGGTGCCATCTCTGCCTTCCCTTCAGCCAGCTGTCACCTCCGATGGGTGCCATTCCCGCCGCCTCCCCTTCCGGCCGGCTGTCATCTGCAGCATGTGCCCTTCTCTGCCGCCTTCTCCCATCCCAGTCTCCTCCAGCTGTCGCCTCTGCGCCCATATCTTCCAATGACCCTCCCACCCCCCCCCAGCCTTACACTCCCCCTCATGCCACCCTGCCCTCGCTCAAAACCTTTCAAACCACCCTCTACCTACCCTTACTAGGCAATAGTCCTAATTGGTATTGGCGAGTATTTAAAAAATAAAATTCGGTACGCGTTGCTAGAAAAAAAAATAAAAAAAAAGCGTCATCAGTGAATCGCCATTTCTTATCGCATTAGTTGTGCCGCATTATAGAAGATGTTCATGTAGAAAATTCTTAGGATTTCACAAACTATCTCATGATTATACATACCGTGCTGAAGATTTATATTTAGTGGAGGCTCCAGACACCGGGGGGGTGACGGAACCACATTTATCAAAGTGTCTGAAAGTAAAATTTAGTTCATGGGCCCAAATCCAGATACTGCCCCTCCCCCCTTTCTCAACAGCAATTTAATACACGATCCGATTGGCTGGCTCTTCAGACACTTTGAGAAATGAGGCTCTTGCGTCTACAAGTGGAAGGGCAATTTATTAACACAAACCTCCCACTACAGGGATGGATGGGGGACATTGTAAGGGGGGGGGGGGGTGGAGGGCAGATACCTGTAATGTACACAGAGTGTGACCCCCTTTTTTTCCCCGACAAGATCCCATGGAACCTGTGAGCCTCTCCCTTCACCCCCTCCCCCCCCCCCGTTCCTCGTTCTGCTTTTTTGCGATCTCGGTTACAGACATATGTCATGTGCCATTTCTCAGCAGTATTCTAGGCTTGGCGAGTGAAGCAACCTGATTGGCTTCCATCCAGCTGGTAGCATCTTGCAAGTGATAAAACTCCACGAAGGCGAAACCACGGCTTAAACCTAGAGACAGCATTCAGATATAGACGGGATACTAGTGTTAGTCAGTTCCTTTTTTTTTTTTCCTTTTAACAGAAAACACAGCTCCATCTCTCCATCTGACAAAGCCCATGGATCTAGCACTGGTTTATGGCATGACTTCCATGGCTGCACTCTCCTGGCCTGTCTTAATGTGGGTTGCCATGAAAAAGGAACCTCGTACGATGACCCCCCCACCCCCTCTAACTAGCCTGAGTCTAGGGCCCTGCAGGAGCCCACATGCTGTACACTCACAGGAGGCTGCAATGGTATAAAAAGAATGGTGACATCTCATCTCTACAAAATCCTACTAATACTGACAATAGGCAGCTTAAAACTAAGAGGCTCCTTAACCATGGCAAAACCATGAATATAACCTGATGCTGTATGGGGGAGGATGGAGAGGGGGGGCTATAAACCTCAGAGGGAGAATTTTTCGGAGCGAGTGGGAGGGCACCACATCACGGCGGAAAGAACCTCACCTGTCTTACGCTTCATCAGCCTCACGTCAGCGGGCTGCGGCCCCTCATAGGTCTCCACCACCTCTCGGATCTGTGGGGAAACAAGAGCAGAGAACCACCCGATGTCAGAGTGTACACAACTATGGAGGGAGAAGAATTCCTTCACCGTGTCCGGGAAAACGTCCCCAGGCCGGGGACACTTTCGTCCTACTCACGTCATTCTCGGTGATGTTGATGGGAAGGCCTCTCAGCATGATGGTCTTGCTCTCCTTTTCATCCATGTAATAATCATTGCGATAGTCGTGGTCAATGTATTCGCCGTCGGAATGGTAGCCATCTTCAGAGCGGTCGCTGTTTCTCCTCTCACGGTCGCGTTCTCTGTCTCGCTGGAAAAGAATACAGAACCTTTCAGTACTGTACTGAGGGAGAGGATGGACCGAAGAAGAATAGACCCCCCCCCCCAAGCATGAAGGAGAAGGAGGCTCATTCCATAACACCTCACCAGACTAGGATGAACATTGTACAGTACGGCAGGGATCATCAACCCCCAGGCCGTGGCCTGTTTGCAGTCGGGCCACGAAGGCTGCGCTGTCTGATGTGGGGCAAAGGAGCGAGCAGAGAGGCGACATCTCATACCGCCTGCATCGCCGCTCTTCCAATATCACAGTGGGGCTGCATTAATGCTGGAGGCGAGGCGGGGGAGCAGAGATGAGATCATCAAGGCAGCCGCATCTGGTGGCAAGTGACGTGGCAAGTTACAAGCCACATCTGGTGGCAGGCGACAACCTGGCACATTCAGCATTATGGTGAGCTGAAAGGGTGTTCCAGCCCATTTTTATGTTTATTAAAAGTCAGCAGCTACAAAAAGTGTAGCTGCTGGCTTTTAATAAACACACACTTACCTGCTCCAGGGTTCCAGCAACGCACTGCCCGGGCTCCGCTCCCCCCCTTCCCCGGCGTCTACATGCCAAGTGTAGGCACTCAGCAGTGACAGCTTTCGGCTTCACGGCCAGGTACCCACTGCGCATGCACGAGCACCACTGCGCATGCGCGAACTGCGCCGTCCGGTTGGACAGGCGATCGCCTAGGACCTGTGACGTGTCCTAGGCGATCGCCTACAGGGAGGGGCTGAAGATAGGAGATTAAGCTAATCGCCCAACCAGCCCTCGGGGGAAGTGGGACAGGAAGTCCCAATCCTCCTGAAGCCCCCACTCCCCCCCCCAAAAAAATTACATGCCAAATGTGGCATGTAAGGGGGTGAGGAGTGGGTTAAGCAGAAGTTATATTTGAGTGGAACTCCGCTTGAACTATTGTATATTACAATGTTATAATGGGCTTGAATGATCCTGACATAATCATGGTGACGGGATGATTAAAGCGATAAACCAGCCAGTGTCAAGAAGGTTGGGGAAACACCTGAAGTACGGGTCCCTCTGACATAAAACCAGTGCTGGAATGAGGAGGAGGACTTTATAAAGTATGGTGGGGGTCAGCAAGCCGTTGATTGTAATCTACTGGAGGTGGGGATGGGGAGGCAGAAGTCACTGCTTTCAGGAACAGAGGACACTTTGTGGGGATGGGGAGACTGCAGAGGGGTGATGTGAAGGGGGGTAAAAGACCCCTTTGGAGAAGTAAGGGACACCTCTGGTCGGGGGAGTCAGGAGACTACAGTGGGGGAAGAGAGGTGGGCAAAACACACTACTGTGAAGGAGTTATGTGAAGGGGGGCAGAAGACAATACTGTGGGGGTGAGCTGAGGGTGGGCAGGGGACACTACTGTGACAGTCTTTATTGGGCGCTGGATCCCCTCTAAGTAGATCTCAATCTCTGAAAAGTTGCCTAGCCCTGCAGTAGGGGACCCAAAGTCATAACACAGAAAACATAACAGTCATAACAGTGCTGGAACATGGATTGACATAACACATTGGGGACCCCCTCTGTCACACATAGTACAGGAAGGACATACAGTAGGGGACCCCCCACTACACAATAAGATGGACATTGGGGGATCCCCCATCACACCACACAGTACAGCAGGGATACTCAAACTATGGCCCTCCAGCTGTTGCAGAAGTACACATCCCATGAGGCATTGTAAAACTGACATTCAGACATGACTGGGCATGATGGGAATTGTAGTTCCTGAACAATCTGGGGCCATAGTTTGAAGACCCCTGCAGTACAGGATGGACGTTTATACATTGGAGGACCCCCCAATCACATCACACAGTACAAGATGGACATTATACATATGGCCCCCCCCCCCCCCCCCCCCCCTCGCTCAGATGCGGTAACTTACTTCAGGGCTGTCATAATCTCTGTAATCATCGTATCGATCGTCCCGGTCATCTCTGTATCGTTTATATTCAACAGATTCTCTACGCCTGTTTCTGGACACTCGCTCGTCGCGGTCGTCTCTCTCTATCAAAGGCCGACCCGTATCTCCCACTGCGCTCGCTGCGACTTATTCTGCAAAATAATAAAAATATGACACGTTTTCCCTCTAAGGCCTAATGCACACAGAGCTTTAGAAATGCGATTGTTAGGCGTTTGCTGCGTAATTTTTGAATTTAACTTCCTATATAAACCTGATGGCCAGGCGGCTCGCCACCCACCGAGGAAGCTCCATTTGGGGCATAACGCGTACAGGAGTCATCCCTGCTGATGATGTCATCACGTCGCACAAAAGAGGGCGGCGAGCCAAACTTAACATGTGCAATGCTGGTTTCTACCTTTCTATTTTAGAATATATACAGTGAGCACTATTACTCGCTTTTTTTTTGTCCTTTTATGACATTCTTGGTGCCGTGGCTCGCTGAGGATTTTTTTTGCTTGGGGGGGTTGATTCCCCCCCTCTATTGCCTTTTTCCCCTCTAAACACCCTTCTATTTGTCCTTGCACCCATAGGCGCTTAGAGGCAAAAAAAACAAAAAAAAAACAGTGCTTGTGTGTTCAGGAAAGGAGCATTTTGGCAAAACATTTTTTTTTTATAAAATCTGTAAATCTTATGTAACAGGATTACATTAAATAGATTGTCAGGGAGGAGCATGAAATGAAATCCACCAATCAGACACAAGCAATGAGCAGACTCTTACCGCTTATCCGAGCCCATGCTCCTCCTCCAAGTTCGGGGTCCCCGTGTGGCCGGTATGATGGAACCGTCTGGACAGAACAAAAAGATTCATGGAAGGTCATCAGTATTTTAAAGAATGATCCTATTCACATAGCACCCTGATTTCTGAGGGTCCCCGATACTAAAGCAACGGGTCCCACATCACGCGGCTCCCCGTCTGGTCCCCAGTCAAAAGGCTCCCCACTCCCTGTACGGTTTCCCCGGTCCCGCGGCTCCCCATATGGTCCCAGTCCGCATCATACGGCCCCCAACTCCCTGTACAGTCCCGCATCGCACGGCTCCCCCAGTGCGGTACCAAGTCCCGCATCACGTGGCTCCCAATATGGTCCTTAGTGCGGCATCACGCGGCTCTTCGTACGGTCCCCAGTCCCACGGATCTCCCACACAGTCCCCAGTCGCGCAGCTCCTCCATACGGGAGAGGGGCCCCCCCCAATCCTGGATCACACCGCTCCCCGTACAGTCCCCCATCATGCGGCTCTCCATATGGTCCCCAGTCCTGCATCACGCGGCTCTGCGTACGGTCCCCCAGTCCCACAGCTCCCCCACACAGTCCCTAGTCCCGCAGGCCCCCCAGTCCCACACCACATGGCTGCCCCATACGGCCCCCCAGTACCGCATCACACGGCTCCCCACTCACTGTACGGTCACCAGTCCCATATCATGCGGCTCTACATGTGGTCCCTAATCATGTCCCATATGGCTCTCTGTATGGTCCCTATTCCTGTATTATACAACATTCCATATGGTCCCTGTTCAAAGACCCCACAACTCCATACACAGCTCCATGTGGGGTTCATATATTACACCCCCTTTCTCCATCACATGACTCTCCTTATGGTGGGTGGCACACAGCCCTCTTCCTTATGATTGCACAGAACTCCCATGGGCAGATCTTGTGGCACTCAGACGTGTTCTCTCCTCCTCGTGACACTACAGAGGATCCATCCATTTGCGGTGACACCTCATCCTGTCACTCCCGCCTGGGACCGGAGAGAATCTCCACAATGGAGAAGCGGCAACACTGATCCCCGGAGGGGGGATGGGAGGTTTCCTCCGGATATATCCTCTCCTTCACATCAGATCATATATACAGAGACTGAGCTGCGGGGAGAAAATCTCCCCTCCGGAGGAAAACATGTCACATGTGATGACCTGACCCCGGGAAGGTGCGTGCATCACACACAGGAGATACAGAGGGGGGCCCTGCGGGGCCCGGCGAAACAGGAATGTGGCTGAGCCCCCAGCAGCTGCAAAGCGTGAAGCGCGTCACCGCACATTCCAGCTCAGACAATTCAACGTGGCCACCAATGACCACACCCCCAATAAACAGCTGGCTGCACAACTTGGGCCACACCCCCCACTGTACACAATTAGGCCACACCCCCATCACACTGCTGTATAAATTGTACACCACACTGCTATTCACTAGTTAGACCACATCAATGTGCCATTTAAGCCACACCCCCACCACTCTGCTGTGCAGTGGAGACCACACCCCCATCTAAACCTCTGCAGGCAATTTAGACCACACCCTATTACACGTCTCTGCACATTTTAGGACACACCCCCATCTCAAACGATCAAACTTTGGACCACGCCCCACCGCACAACATAGACCGGCCGCCCCCCACGAGCTGCGCCCAGCATAGGCCGCCATCCCCACCGCACAGCTGTGCCCAGCAAAGGCCGCCGCCCCCACATCCCCATCGCACAGCTGTGCCCAGCAAAGGCCGCCACCCCCACAGCACAGGCCACATCCCCGCCACACAGCTGTGCCCAGCAAAGGCCGCCACCCCCACAGCACAGGCCACATCCCAGCCACACAGCTGTGCCCAGCAAAGACCGCCGCCCCCACAGCACAGGCCACATTCCCACCACACAGCTGTGCCCAGCAAAGGCCGCCGCCCCCACAGCACACAGGCCACATCCCCGCCACACAGCTGTGCCCAGCAAAGGCCGCCGCCGCCCACAGCACAGGCCACATCCCTGCCACACAGCTGTGCCCAGCAAAGGCCGCCGCCCCCACAGCGCAGGCCACATTCCCGCCGCACAGCAGCAAAGGCCGCCGCCCCCACACAGCGCAGGCCACATTCCCGCCGCACAGCAAAGGCTGCCACCCCCACAGCGCAGGCCACATTCCCGCCGCACAGCAAAGGCCGCCGCCCCACAGCACAGGCCACATTCCCACCGCACAGAGCTGTGCACAGCAAAGGCGCCCACCCCCACAGCACAGGCCACATCCCCATCGCACAGCTGTGCCCAGCCAAAGGCCGCCGCCCCCACACAGCGCAGGCCACATTCCCGCCGCACAGCTGTGCACAGCAAAGGCCGCCGCCCCCACAGCGCAGGCCACATTCCCGCCGCACAGCAAAGGCCCCACCCCCCCCCCACAGCACAGGCCACATCCCTGCCACACAGTTGTGCACAGCAAAGGCCGCCGCCCCCACAGCACAGGCCACATCCCATCGCACAGATGTGCACAGCAAAGGCCGCCGCCCCCACAGCACAGGCCACATCCCCGCCACAGCTGTGCACAGCAAAGGCCGCCACCCCCACAGCACAGGCCACATCCCCATCGCAGAGCTGTGCACAGCAAAAGGCCCCCCACCAACAGTCCCACAGCAACAGGGGCCACATCCCCATCAGCACAGGCGCTGCTGTGCACAACAACAGGCCCCCCCCCACAGCACAGGCCACATCCCCATCGCAGAGCTGTGCACAGCAAAGGCAGGCCCCCCCCCCCAACAGCACACAAGACAATTAACAATTACAGTCTAGTATAGGGGACCCCAACTCTCTATACATCTCATAGGGGTCCCCCCAATCAAGAATAGGATGCAGAAAGGGGGAGAACTCCTCTACAGGGCTGTATGTGGGGGAACAGAGGGCTGTGACCTCCTATAATGGGATGTATGGAGTGCAGGCACCCCCCACCTGTACTAGATGATGTTGGGGTGCTCCTAATCAATGTTCTATATAAGGGGAGCGATGTCCCCTATAATGCCATATATAGGGGATATATTGAGGTACCCCCAACCTGTAATAAAGGGGAGGGATTCTTCATGCTGTAAATATTGTGGGGGGGGTGACACCCCTATAAAGGGCTGTATGAAGAAGCCATGACTGGTACCAGAAATGTACATATTGGGGGAGGGGTGCTCCATATATACAGGGGGCCCCCTATACCGGGGACAATGACTGGAAGGTCACAAAATGGGGATAAAACTGGGGCGTTACAACCCATAGGAAGATTTGGGGGTCCTTGTCTGTAGGGGGAGGAGCACCTCTATACAATGCTGTATAGGGGGCTGTGACCCCAATAATGGGATGTACAAAGTATTGAGCTTGTATGGATATTGGGGGAGGGTGCAACCCCTACAATGGAGAATAGGGGTCCCCTGTGTGGGGGGGAGGGGTACTGTCACCTCTATACTGGGGAGTATGGAGGATTGGGGGCCCCCTTTATGGGGGGAGGAGTGCTGTGGTGTATGGAGGACAGGTGTCCCGTCAGTGGGGGAGGGGTGCAGTGAGGATTGGGGTTCTCCTGCCAGTGGGGGAGGGGTGTTGGGACCACTATAATGGGGTGTGGTGAGGATTAGGGTCCCTTGTGTGTAGGAGACGGGTATTGGGACCCCTATAATGGTGTGTATGCAGGATCCCCCTGTGAGTGGGGAAGGGGTGCTGTGATTCCATATGGGATGTATGGACCCCTGCGTGTAGGATGAGGGGTGCTGTGGCCCCCTATAATGGGATGTATGGAAGATAGGGGTCCCTGTATGTGGGGGAGGGGTGCTGTGACCCCCTATAATGTGGTGTGTGGAGGATTAGGGTCCTTATGTGTGTGGGGGGAGGGGTGCTGTAGTCCCTATAAAGGGATGTGTGGCGAATTGTGGTCCCCCTGTGTGGAGGAGGGGTGCCCGTGACCCATATAATGGGATGTATGGAGGATTGGGGTCCCCTGTGTGTGGGGGAGGGGTGCTGTAGTCCCTATAATGGGATGTATGGAGGATAGAGGTCCCCAGTGTGAGGGGGAGGGGTGCTGTGACACCCTTATAATCGAAAGTATGGAGGATAGGGGTCCCCAGTGTATGGGGGAGGGGTGCTGTGACCCTATAATGGGATGAATGGAGGATTGGGGTCCCCTGTGTGTGGGGGAGGGGTGCCGTGATCCATATAATGGGATGTATGGAGGATTGGGGTCCCCTGTGTGTGGGGGAGGGGTGCTGTAGTCCCTATAATGGGATGTATGGAGGATAGAGGTCCCAGTGTGTGGGGGAGGGGTGCTGTGACACCCTTATAATCGAAAGGGGAGGGGTGCTGCTGTGACCCTATAATGGGATGAATGGAGGATTGGGGTCCCCTGTGTGTGGGGGGAGGGGTGCTGTGACACCCTTATAATCGAAAGGGGAGGGGTGCTGTGACCCTATAATGGGATGAATGGAGGATTGGGGTCCTGTGTGTGTGGGGAGGGGTGCTGTAGTCCCTATAATGGGATGTATGGAGGATAGGGGGTCCCCAGTGTGTGGGGGAGGGGTGCTGTAGTCCCTATAATGGGATGTATGGAGGATAGAGGTCCCCAGTGTGAGGGGGAGGGGTGCTGTGACACCCTTATAATCGAAAGTATGGAGGATAGGGGTCCCCAGTGTGTGGGGGAGGGGTGCTGTAGTGCCTATAACAGGATGTATGGAGGATTGGGGTCCCCTGTGTGTGGGGGAGGGGTGCTGTAGTCCCTATAATGTGATGTATGGAGGATTGGGGTCCCCTGTGTGTGGGGGAGGGGTGCTGTAGTCCCTATAATGGGATGTATGGAGGATAGGGGTCCCCAGTGTGTGGGGGAGGGGTGCTGTGACCCTATAATGGGATGAATGGAGGATTGGGGTTCCCTATGTGGGGGAAAGGGGTGTTGGGACCCCTATAATGGTGTGTATGCAGGATCCCCTGTGAGTGTGGGAAGGGGTGCTGTGATTCCATATGGGATGTATGGACCCCTGTATGTGGGGGGAGGGGTGCTGTGACCCCTATAATGAGGTTGTAGGGAGTATTGGGCCCACTGTGTGTGGGGGGAGGGGGTGCTGTGTGACCCCTATAATGAGGTGTAGGGAGTATTGGGCCCCCCTGTATGTGGGGGGAGGGGTGCTGTGGCCCTATAATGAGGACAATACCATCCTGCCTGTACTCCGTAGAAGGGGGGGATCTGCTCCTCTATCATACAGCCCTATTGAAGGTTGGAAATAATATCGCACACAGAGGTTGTAGCGGAGCTCACCCATTACAGCTCCGTAGTAGTTCAGGGCCCCGGGCCTGTGTCGCGGTACGGCGGACGGATCGATCTTCCGGTCGGGACACTCACCGTGTGGTCGCCGAGGCGGCGCCGCTCTTCACTCGTCAATGGTCTTACACGAAATGGCTGCCGGTCCGCCCTTCTCCCTTCCCACAATACACCGCGGGCCGCCACTGGAACGTTCCACACCGCTCTGCGCATGTGCCCAGCCGCCACACAGACGAGAGCCAATAGGAGAGGGGTATTTGCCGGGGAGGATGCTGGGAAATGTAGTGCTGGAGGTATCTGCGGAAAGCCCCTCCCCCTTGGCGCGGGTCCGCACTTCGCTTTCCCACACACCACCGCGTGCCGCACTGGGGGTCTTCAACACCGCTCTGCGCTTGAGCCACTGCGCCAGGCCGCGCCCTCCCCAGGAGCTGGGGCGCTATAGGAAAACGCGTTGGATTTGCGCGCGAAGCCGATTGCC
>CM056055.1:20453745-20547986 GCA_029574335.1 Rana kukunoris | reverse complement strand
TTTTTACTATTTTATATACTTGGGATATTTTTTTTTTTTTTTTTTACTCTCCTATGTCTTTTGTGTTGTGTCTTAGCCGCCCTGCTTGCACCCTTACATTTCTTATTGCATTCTTTGTAAAGTTGGGATGCTGATGATGACCGCTCAGCCTTATATTTTTTTGAAGGCCTTCTCCTTTTGCTTTTGTATGCATTTTTTACATTGAAGTTAAGCCACCCAGGACTTCTATTAGCGCTTTTAAATGTATTTCCCATTTATGCCCTCATTTAACCACTTAAGCCCCAACCAAAATGCAGCTAAAGGACCTGGCCCCCTTTCTGCAAATTGACACTGCATCTCTTTAACTGACAATGGCGCGGTCGTGCGACGTGGCTCCCAAACAAAATTGGCGTCCTTTTCTCCCCACAAATAGAGATTTCTTTTGGTGGTATTTGATCACCTCTGCGGTTTTTATTTTTTGCGCTATAAACAAAAATAGAGCGATAGTTTGAAAAAAAAATGCAATGTTTTTCACTTGTTGCTGTAATAAATATCCCCAAAATATATATATATATATATATATATATATATATATATATATATTTTTTTTTTTCCTCAGTTTAGGCCGATACGTATTCTTCTACCTATTTTTGGTAAAAAAAAAAATCGCAATAAGCGTTTATCGGTTGGTTTGGGCAAAATTCATAGCGTTTACAAAATAGGGAATAGTTTTATTGCTTTTTTTTTTTTTCTCTCTCGTGACTGCGACATTATGGCGGACACTTCGGACAATTTTGACACATTTTTGGGACAATTGTCATTTTCACAGCAAAAAATGCATTTAAATTGCATTGTTTACTGTGGAACTGACAATTGCAGTTTGGGAGTTAACCACAAGGGGGCACTGTAGGGGTTATGTGTTCTCTGTGTTTGTTTACAACTGTAGCGGGGTGTGACTTCATCGATCGCGTCCCCCTATAAAAGGGATGACACGATCGATGATGCCGCCACAGTGAAGCACGGGGAAGCCGTGTTTACATATGGCTTTCCCCTTTCTTCAGCTCCGGTTACCAATCGCCGCACTCCAGCGGCGATTGGGTCCGCGAGTCCCGCGGTCCCGGAGCTTCGGAGTGGGTCACAGTAGCGCTTTGGGGGGCGAGCGCCCGTGACCCACGGCTGGGTAGCAGTTCAGGACGTACCTGTACGTGTATGTGCCCAGCCGTCCTTAAGTGGTTAATATACTCTTAAAGCAAACCCATCTCTCCTCCGTGTTCTTTGTTCCTAAGATTTTATCCCATTTAATATCTTCTAGCAAGGAGCGCAGTTTAGGGAGTTGGCTCCTTTGAGATTTGTGTGATTTATACTGAAACAAATTGACCTGTGATCGCTGTTTCTCGCTGCGCACTGCTCTTGCCTCCTCCCCTGTCGCTGCGCATTGCTTTTCCCTCCTCCCCTGTCGCTGCACAATGATTGGTCAGCTGAGCCTAGAGAAAGTCAGTCCATATGTTCTATAAACAATTTTGTCTCCTGAGGTTGCTGTGTGACGCAGTATGCCCTCTTCTCTGCAGGTGTTGTGTCGGTCTGCTTTGAAGGCGACAGTGACGGATACATCAACCTTGTCGCCTACCCCTACGTGGAGAGTGATAATGTGGACAACGAGGAACCTCCTCCAGAATGGGACCCCCCAAGGCGCAAGCACTCTCGCCGTGGCCTGCACCGCACTAACAGCACAGCTTCCAGCACCGACCACAAGGAGGAGCGCCCGACTCTGAGCACAGAGCATTCAGAAAGGTCAGAGAGGTTTCCATCTCGTAAGATAGGCAGAGAGGGCGGGTCCATGTCTGCGTTGGGGGTTGTGTCTTCAAAACAAGTTCTCGTTGGCTTTTGTAGTTGAGGTGTAACACACACGCATACACACACGCATACACACACGCATACACACACGCATACACACACACACACACAAAAAGCACACCTCTCCCCCTTCATGGGAATCTTTTGACAGCATCTGCCGAGGCACTGCCAGGGGAGTCACTGTCGGTCGCTTCTTTTTGAAGGAGGAGGAGTCGGGGGCGTGTCTTGTATATGTTGTCTGGGCTACCTTTGCATGCTGATGCAGGCAGCGTATTCCAAATAATATGAAGTAAGTACGCTGTGGTGCCGAGAATAATGGGACATATAGTGCCAAGAAGTGGAATTGTGTGACCAGTAATGAGGTCGAGTTCCGGTCCCTGACCAGAAATTCTGGTAAGTGGCACAGAAGAAGCAGGAAGATGGGGATAAAAATATATATTATACCGTATTTTATCGACGTATACCGCGCACTTATTTTTTCCCTTAAAATAAGGGGAAAATCGTGGGTGCGCGATACCCGCTTCCCACGCTCAGTTTGAACGCCGACATATACCGAGCGCAGTACATTCGGTCAGGCTCGGCTTCGCTCGTAGTCACGCTCTGTAACGTTTATGCGTGAGAAGCTGAGCGTGCCCGAGTGTACTACGCTCGGTATATGTCAGCGGCGGCGTTCAAACACAGCGCGGGAAGCGGGGATTCGACTCTGAGACAGCGCAGGAGAAGCGAGGAGGACACCACCGAGACCGCCGATGGAGAGCGGACAAGGCCGCCGATGTACGCCGGGAAAGACACCAAAACTGTAAGAAATATAATGTTTTTTTACAGGAATTTCAGGTCTACATAAGGGGTGCGCACTCTTCGCCGGAGCGTGCAATACCCTGATAAATACGGTATATATGTGTGTATGTTTTATGTGAGAGACCAACACAAAGTGGCACATAATTGTGAAGTGGAAGGAAAATGTTATAAATGTTTTTCAAAAATGTTCTTACAATTTTCTTACAAATGTGTGAAAAGTGTGTGTGTGTGTGTGTGTGTGGGGGGGGCAGCAGTATGGCGCCCCCTTTACTCTGATACCCCTAACTAAAGCCTAGTGGAACCAATTGCCTTCAGAAGTCACCTAATTAGTAAATGGAGTCCACCTGTGTGTAATTTAATCTCAGTATAAACACTGCTGTTCTGTGAAGCCCTCAGAGGTTTGTTAAAGAATCTTAATGGACAAACCGCATCATGAAGGCCGAGGAACACACCAGACAAGTCAGGGATAAAGTTGTGGAGAAGTATAAAGCAGGGTTAGGTTATAGATAAAATCTCCCAAGCTTTGAAGAGTTCACAGAGCTTCTGTTCAATCCATCATCTGAAAATGGAAAGAGTATGGCACAACCGCAAACCTACCAAGACATGGCCGTCCACCTAAACTGACCGGGCCGGGCAAGGAGAGCATTCATCAGAGTAGTAAGCAAAATGCCCATGGTAACTCTGGAGTAGCTGCAGAGATCCACAGCTCAGGGGGGAGAATCTGTCCACAGGACACAAAATCTGCCCTTTATGGAAGAGTGACAAGAAGAAAGACATTGGGGAAAGAAAGACATAAGAAGTCCTGTTTGCAGTTTGTGAGAAGCCATGTGGGGGAGGGGACACAGCAAACATGTGGAAGAAGGGACTCTGGTCACATGACGCCAAAATGTAACTTTTTGGACTAAAAGCAAAACGCTATGTGTGGGGGAAAACTAACACTGCACATCACCCTGAACACACCATCCCCACCGTGAAACATGGTGGTGGCAGCATCATGTGGCGGGGATGATTTTCTTCAGCATGGACAGGGAAGCTGGTCAGAGTTAATGAGAAGATGGATGGAGACAAATACAGGGCAATCTTAGTAAAAAAGCTGTTAAGAGTCGGCAAAAGACTTGAGACCCGGGGGGAGGTTCACCTTCCATCAGGACAATGACCCTAAAGTACAGCTACAATGGAACGGTTTACATTAAAGCCTATTCACGTGTTAGAATGGCCCAGTCACAGTCCAGACCTAAATCCCATTGAGAATATGTGGCAAGACTTGAAAATTTCCAATCACAGACGCTCTCCATCCAATCAGACAGAAATATTTTACAAAGAAGAAGAATGGGCAGAAATGTCCCTCTCTAGATGTGCAAAGCTGGTAGAGACACCCCCAAAAAGACTTGTAGAGAAAGGTGGTTCTACAAAGTATTGACTCCGGGGGGCGCCGTACAAATGCCCCTCCCCCCCACACTTTTCACAGATTTATTTGTAAATGTTGAAAAAAAATTATAATTTTCCTTCCACTTCACAATTATGTTGGTCTCTCACATAAAATACATTTACGTTTTTGGTTGACATTTTTCACATTTTGTTATGTTACAAAGGGTGTGAATACTTTTTCAAGGCAGTTTAGGGGCCGCCTGTTTGCAGTACAATGTGGGTGGGCGGTCCCGAAGTTAAAGCGCTGGATCCGGCTGCCATAAAGGGGTTAAATAATTTATTCCTGCGTCTCTCGTATTCTTCTGTTCTTGGCAGTTTATTAGTAGAAGTTGATCCTCTTTCCATCCAATGACGTGTCCCGATTCTCCCGCAGTGTCTCCGAGATGAAGAGCCCCAAGCTGGAGCTGATGAACCAATCGGACGTCCCTTTCCAGATGCTGGACGGCAATTGCGGGGTGAGCTCGGAGCGGATCAGCTACAACCCCTGGAGCCTGCGCTGTCACAAGCAGCAACTCAACCGCATGCGCTCGGAATCGAAGGATCGCAAGCTGTACAGTATCCTTCTTCCCTATGTGGCCCCCTCCCCCTCCCTCCCGGTAAACGGTCCGTCATTTTTTCTGTTGTGATCACTTAACTCTGCGCTCCCAGAATTCCTGTTGCTCGAGAACGTCGTGCACCACTTTAAGTTCCCGTGCGTGCTGGACTTGAAGATGGGAACGCGGCAGCACGGTGACGACGCCTCGGAGGAGAAGGCGGCCAGGCAGATGAAGAAGTGCGAACAGAGCACGTCCGCCACGCTGGGCGTGAGAGTGTGCGGCATGCAGGTAAGCGCACGGGCCAGCGCTGGCATTGTATAACGTAATGTAGAGAAGGAGGGAGTAGGGACAGGCAATGGGGCACTTTTTATAAATTAATGTTCTGACATTTTTATATGAGGAAACCCAGCAATTCCTGGTCTTTAGTGACCCCCCCCCCCTACTGCTGTGACTTGCTGGTTGTTGCGCTGCCCTCTGCTGGCGGTGGTGGGACATGATTGCGCTGCCCTCTGCTGGCGGTGGTGGGACATGATTGCGCTGCCCTCTGCTGGCGGTGGTGGGACATGATTGCGCTGCCCTCTGCTGGCGGTGGTGGGACATGATTGCGCTGCCCTCTGCTGGCGGTGGTGGGACATGATTGCGCTGCCCTCTGCTGGCAGTAGTGGGACATGATTGCGCTGCCCTCTGCTGGCGGTAGTGGGACATGATTGCGCTGCCCTCTGCTGGCTGCTGTGTGACGTGCAGATCATTGTTCTGGCCTCTGCTGTCAAAGAATCCTACAATATGGCAAAGCCGCGCTCATAAAAACAAAAAATTATTAAAGACTGCTAGGCAGAAATCTCCTGTGTTTGAACCAGTGATATAACTTGGAACATCGACCATTAGCATAGGGTGAAGTCCAAAAGCTCTCCTAGAAATAAAATTGCATAAAGGTATACATAAAAAATGTGTATCCCAATGTTGAAATAGCACAAACGTTCATATAGTTCTTGTAATTGCTGTATTGAATTATAATTGCAAAACACAGTGTCAGGAAGCAAAACAGCGGTAAATCTTAATGGATCACACCACCACAGTGACGAGATGATAACATCAAAGTGATCCCTTCACCAGAATAAGGGGGGGCCGCTTACCAGAGGGCAAGCTCAATGAAGCAATTGGCTATAACCCAGCCGCGGCCTTTGAAACCTTAGATGGTTCCTGGATACGGCTTCCAGCAGATATCAAGGTTAGCGGTACTCAGGTGTGGACACTGGCAATCTCAAACAGGAAGTCCCCTCCCTATATAACCCCCTCCCCTAGAGGGAGTCCCTCAGTTTTGTAGCAAGCAGTATGCCTCCCAAAATGGTCACACAAAAGAGGGGTGGGAGCTCTGTGTCCCGTGATGTACTCCAAGAAAAGGATTTTACAGGTAAGCTGTATTTAAAAATCCCTTTTTCTTTCTCGTACATCACGGGACACAGAGCGGCATATTCATTACTATGTGGGATGTCCGAAAGCAATGCTTTAATGAGGGGAGGGAGACATCTTCCAAAGAAGGATTCAATTTAGAGGTAAACTCAAATAATAATAATTCCAACTTAGTCAAGAAAAAACTTTTTCTTTTTTTTTTTCTTTTTTTACAACCAAGGGTGCCCCTGATCCCGAGGATCTCAAACTGCAGCCTGTAGTACTGCCTGTCCAAAGGCAGAATCCGCATTCCTTCTCACGTCTAGTTGATAAAACTTTGTAAACGTGTGGACTGATGACCACGTTGCCGCCTTGCATATCTGAGCCATAGAGATCTGATGGTGTGCTGCCCAAGAGGCGCCCATGGCCCTGGTAGAATGGGCCTTTACCGACAACGGAGGAGGCAACCTCTTCAACCCGTAGGCTTGAATGATTAATTGTCTAATCCATCTCGAGATGGTGGATTTTGCAGCTGCCTGCCCCTTCTTGGGGCCATCTGGTAGAACGAACAACACATCTGTTTTCCGGATCTTTTCTGTAGCTTTAAGATAGGCCTTCATGGCCCGGACAATATCCAAGGTATGCAGCAACCCCTCCTTTCTAGATGTGGGTTTTGGAAAGAAGGATGGAAGTACCAAATCCTGGTTCAAGTGAAATTTGGATATAACCTTTGGTAGAAAGGAAGGATGGGGCCGGAGAACTGCCCTGTCCTTATGCAGAACGAGATATGGTTCCTTACACGATAAGGCTGCTAATTCTGACACTCTCCTGGCCGAAACTATGGCGACCAAGAAAACCAACTTTCTTGTCAGTAAGACTAAAGGAATCTCAGCCAACGGCTCAAAGGGTTGTTTCTGTAAAGTGGACAGGACAAGATTTAAGTCCCATGGACAAATTGGTGACTTGACAGGAGGATTAATACGCAAGATCCCCTGTAAGAAGGTCTTTACCAGCGAGTGGGTGGCCAGCGGCCTCTGAAACCACACTGACAGAGCTGAGATCTGTCCTTTGATTGTGCTTAGTGCCAGGCCTTTATCCACTCCTAGCTGGAGAAAACTTAACACCCTATCAATAGTATATTTGTGGGAATTCCATCTTTTGGATTCACACCAGCCTACGTAGTTCCTCCACACCCTGTAATAAATCACCCTGGAGACCGGCTTTCTAGCCCTAATCAGGGTAGGAATTACCTGCCTAGACAGACCTCTACCCCTGAGAATCAGGGATTCAGCCTCCAGGCCGTCAAATTTAGACGCTGTAATGTAGGGTGGAGGATCGGGCCTTGTGAGAGTAGGTCTGGTTGTACAGGAAGAGTCCAAGGGTCTCCCACTGCCATCTTCAGGACTAGTGAGTACCAAGTCCTCCGGGGCCAAGCCGGAGCTACTAGAATGACTGGCTTGTGCTCCACTCTGATCTTGCGCAACAGGCGAGGGAGTAACTGTAGCGGAGGGAATGCATATAGAAGTTTGAATTGATGCCAAGGGCAAACCAACGCATCGGTTCCGCAGGCCATAGGATCCCTCGCTCGAGACACGAACCTGTCTAGTTTCTTGTTGAACCTGGATGCCATTATATCTACGTCTGGCATTCCCCACCTCTGGCAGATTGTCTGAAAGACCTGGGGATGCAGAGACCACTCCCCTGGCAACAGACTCTGGCGACTTAAGAAGTCTGCCTGCAGGTTGTCCACTCCGGGAATGAATATCGCCGAAATGCAGGGTACATGAACCTCTGCCCACTGAAAAATCAAGCTCACCTCCCTCTGAGCGGCCTGGCTCCTGGTTCCCCCTTGGTGGTTTATGTATGCCACCATGGCCTCTTACCCCCAGGGGCCTGTCCCTGCGATCTACTGTTAACGTTGGATCGTGCAGGCGGCCGTCGATACTGCCTGGAATTTGAGGGCCCCGAGACAGGAAAAAGCTGCCTTTTAAATGTAGGACCCCGGAATGTCTTTTTGACCGGTAAAAGGGTACTCTTGCCATTTGAAATAGTCTGAATATATTTATCCAGATCCTCTCCGAAGAGTCGTCCTCCATGGAAGGGAAACCCTGCCAGAAGCTTTTTGCATGGGGGCTCCGCCGCCCAGTTCTTCAACCATAAGAGCCTTCTCATGTGCACCAAAAATAGTGATAAACGAGAGGCCTGCTGGATGGAATCTTTTATAGCATCTACAGCAAAACACAGAGCTCTGGGAATGTCAGAAAACTCTTCTGCTTGTTGGGTAGGCATGTCTTTTAACATTTCTTTTGTCTGGTCTTTTAACGCCTGACAAACACCAATCGCAGCCACAGCTGGCTGCACCACTGCTCCTGCCGTAGCAAAGGATGCTTTTAAAAGTGTCTCTAACCTTTTATCAACCGGATCTTTAAACATATGTATGTTTTCCACCGGGCAAGTTAGTGATTTATTCACACATGAGATGGCTGCATCCACTACTGGGAGCCTCCACCTCTTGGAGAATTTTTCCTCCATGGGGTAAATGACCGCAAATCTTTTCGGTGGCAGAAAAATCCTGTCCGGCCGTACCCAATCCCGAAAGATCAATTCCTCCAAGAGAGGATGGACCGGAAAAACTGCGTTGCTTAACGGAGCTTACAAAGAGCCCAGAGAGGATACCGGAGGAACCTGAGGCTCTGGCAATGGTAAACTAAATGCCGAGCGGACCATGTCCGTCAAAGACTGTACCCACAGTCTTTCTGTCTGGGAGTCTGAAAATGGTTCCTCAGAGGCAGATCCCTCAATCCCTGAACCCTCTTGGTTCAGGTCTAGTTGATCCTCCTGTGATTCCAATTCCTCCGGAGAGAGAATCTCAGCATCTGAGGATACACCTCTTGGTGATGGGGATCTAACCGTTTCTTACCAGGAATAGCTCTAGCGATCAATGCTGCTATTCTCTCTTCTAGCCCCCTAGGGATACGGCTAGCATCTCCTCTGTGATAAACACAGGGCTGGGCTGATCTGGGCCAGCCTCCGCACCAGATCCCCCTAATGGCTCATCCAAGGCGCCCTTTATGTTAATAAGTTGCGGGGAAAGTATCGGCATATCATCAGAATCAGAAGGGGAACCCCTTTGTTTTTTGGTCTTTTTTGTACCCTTTGACCCCGAACCTTTGGAAGCCATAATACAAAATCGAGGGACTCCGCCAACAACAACAGACTGTAGTGGCCAGGAGTACAAAACCAGAGCTTAGGGGACAATAGATCACTAATGCCCAAAAACTGATGGGATCCCGTATGTTTTTCTCTTTTTTTTTTTTTTAAATATATATTATATATATTTTCTTTTTTAAAACATACAGTGACCCCAAACTTAGTTTGCCAGCCTCCAACCTGCTGCAAAAAGGGGGGTTTCTTGGCTTAACAAAAAAGGCATTGGAACAAAGTCCAGCATGTACTACCCCTCTTCCGCCACCGGGAGTCACTGTTCTGCCGCTCTGCGTCCTCTCCTTCTGAAATCAGCCTCAGACTGAGCACTGACAATGCCTGCTGATCTATAACGGCACAAGGCGCGCCCCTGTATGACTCCGCAGGCACGCCCCCCCCCCCCGCCCTCCTGTCTGAATGGCGCGAAAAACGTCTATAAGACGTGCGCGTATGCCGGAACAGGAGGAACATGGAGGAGCCGCGCTGCTGGAGACCCAGGACTGCAGAAACAGGCGGCAGATTCAAACCCCCAGCCAGGTAGGACTCTCAAAAAAGGCCCCTAGGGATCCTTACTAGTCCTAGGAAGAAAGCAGCAGGTTAGCTAGCGACACCATTCTTAGACAGGGGAACCTAGTGATGGGGGAAAAAAGGTGTCATCCTGTCTCTCTCAGACATAGTGAGCAAGGTTGCCCATGCAGAGCATACTTAGGCTATCCCCCCTTTTAGGTTACCCCGGAGAGCCTGCTGTCGAACCAAGTCCCGCAGGCTCCCCCTTACCTGCTCCATGCTGCAGGATGTTTGCCCAGCAAACTGATCCAATCTTCTCCCATCTCCGTGGGTAGCGTAGTAGACCTTCAGGCCCTGGGGTCCTATGAAGGTACCCACTGTCCTGGACCTATATAGCACCCTGGCAAACAGGAACTTATGGTTTTTACAAACTCCAAGTCCTGGGCCCAGGGTCCAGCCCTCCAAAGAGGAGCATTATAGGCAAAACCCCACGGTTTGGGGCCCGGGTACTGTCCACTTTGGCACTGAGGCTCCTTGGACAGATCCGGTTAGCCCGCCCTTAATCCCAAGGATGTGGAGCAAAGCTATTCCGTGACCAACACCTAAGACACTGGCGAAAAAACTGAGGGACTCCCTCTAGGGGAGGGGGTTATATAGGGAGGGGACTTCCTGTTTGAGATTGCCAGTGTCCACACCTGAAGGTACTCCATATAACCCACATAGTAATGAATATGCCGCTCTGTGTCCCGTGATGTACGAGAAAGAAAGTGTGATTCCGTTTAACAAAAAGGATTTATTTAAAACAAAAATTGGTACTCGCATTTAGACAGAGCATCAACAGCATATAAAAACAAATGTGGGAGGACGCGCAGTGACGTCACCACGTACGGAGGAAGGGCTCCGCTTTGTTTGCCGGCCGGCGATTTGTTTTTATATGCTGTTGATGCTCTGTCTAAATGTGAGTACCAATTTTTGTTTTAAATAAATCCTTTTTGTTAAACGGAATCACACTATTGGTCCATCCTTCTCTCTCCACTTATATTCGCCATCCGTGAGTACCGCTAACCTTGATATCTGCTGGAAGCCGTATCCAGGAACCATCTAAGATTTCAAAGGCCGCGGCTGGGTTATAGCCAATTGCTTCATTGAACTTGCCCTCTGGTAAGCGGCCCCCCCTTATTCTGGTGAAGGGATCACTTTGATGTTATCATCTCGTCACTGTGGTGGTGTGAACCATTAGGATTTACCGCTGTTTTGCTTCCTGACACTGTGTTTTGCAATTATAATTCAATACAGCAATTACAAGAACTATATGAACGTTTGTGCTATTTCAACATTGGGATACACATTTTTTATGTATACCTTTATGCAATTTTATTTCTAGGAGAGCTTTTGGACTTCACCCTATGCTAATGGTCGATGTTCCAAGTTATATCACTGGTTCAAACACAGGAGATTTCTGCCTAGCAGTCTTTATTTAATAATTTTTTGTTTTTATGAGCGCGGCTTTGCCATATTGTATTACTTTGTGTTTTCACACGATCGCCGCTGCTTTCTAGTTTGCACATTTTTATTTTTATTTTATTTTAATTTTTGGTTTAGCGCAGTTTTCTTTTCTTCTTGTGTCAAAGAATCCTGTTGCAGCAGATGCTTTTTTAGCGGAGTTCAGATGATGCCGGGGCTCCTGCTGTCTGCAGGAAGTGTCTGTGTTGTCCATAAAGAGAGACACATGAATATGTTCTGTGAGCATAATAGACATTTTTGTACATTCTGTGCAATGGCAGATGCACGTGGAAATGTTGTATTGGCACAGTTTGTGGGCAGGTGTGATGTCACCCCTTCATATATTTGGGGAGCGGTGATGTCCTCTGTCATATTGTAGAAACACTAATGCCATCTCTTATACTGTATTAGAGGGAGCAGTGATGTCATGCCTCATATTTTGGAAGCATAGACAACATTCCTCATAGTTGGGGAGCAGTGATGCCACCCCTCATATTTAGGGAGCAGTGATGTCTTCACTCTTTATACAAAAATAAAAGAAATGACATCCCTTCTATTTTGGGTACATGGTGTCTGTGTATGTACCAACGTGTCACTGATGCCCCCCCCCCCCTTCATGGTTGGGGGGGGGGGGGGGTCACCGATGTTGTCCTCTGTTTTTATATTACTGCACTTGTTCTCACTTTGTCCTTCTTGCTCTTTCTGCAGGTCTTCCAGATGAACACCGGACACTACCTGTGCCTGAACAAGTACTACGGCCGGGGACTCAGTGTTGAGGGTTTCAGACAATCGCTCTACCAATATCTGCACAACGGCGTTGGGCTGCGCGCGGATCTGTTCGAACCCGTCCTGAGCAAACTGCAGCGACTGATCGCCGTCCTAGAAATGCAGGCATCCTACCGCTTCTATTCCAGCTCCCTCCTCATCATCTACGACGGCATCGATCGCCCCAGAGGCGCCGATCCGCTCTCCCAGGAGCCGCCACCCAACGTAGACGTCAGAATGATAGACTTCGCCCACAGCACGTTCAAGGGCTTCCGCGACGACCCGAAAGTGCACGACGGGCCGGACAAAGGTTACGTCCTGGGCCTGCGAAGCCTGATCAGTATTTTGGAGCTCATCCGAGCCGAAAAGCAGTAGCGGGGGGAAGTCTCAGCACTCCATCACAATGACCCCCCTGAGAAGAGGTTCCACGGGGCCTGTACACCCCCCCCCCCCCTCCCGTATGTTCCACACCAAACCATGCGGGTGATGGGCCGCACTAAACGGCGTCCCTTGGCATTCATTTTTTTTGTTGTTGTTGGCCAAACAAAACTTGGGAGCCCTTTGTAACCGTGGAAGACGTTATGCCGGAGCTCACCGCGAATGTTTGTGTTTTTACCGACGCACAAATATAGAAAAATAAATTTTTTTTTTTTTTTTTTTTTTTTTGCCTTTTTGTTTCCAGAACTGAACCGGTTGGGCAGCCGGCGGTCTTTGACAGGAAGTGACATCATCACTTCTGACATGTTGTAGCTCTAGCGATGCGCAGAGTGGGGGGGGGTGGGGTGCTGCGTATTAATCCCCTCCCTCCTTCATTATCTGAGAGACATCGATATTTGTGGCCTCATTCCACAATGACGGAAATGTATATATTTATATTCCTATATAAATATAAAGACACTCCTATAAATATCAGAAGAAATCTATATATTAGAGCTATATTCCTGCTTGTCTGCGTGCAATTCCCCCTCCCCCTCCCTATTCAGAATGGATGGGGATTAAACACTTTTTTTTTTTTTTTTTTCACCATCGGACACCTTTTTTATGGTATACAGCGCACAGGGCGGAGCTTGCACCCCATGGCGTATTCATGCTAAACGTGGTTGCCGACCAGCCTTCGAGCGCACGATGTAGCTAGCGGGGTGGAGGTACACAATGTAGCATGCATGGTCCAGACGTTGCATCTTGTCATGACTAAGCTTTATTTTTTTTCATTTTTATTATTATTTTTGAGGTGTCTGACGCATCACATGATTAATATAAAAAAGCCAAAATTCTGCACTTCAACCACAACCTGTGTTTTTGTGTTCCGCTGCTATGGACAGGGGGGTGGGGGGCGCTGCACCGCGTATCGTGGGATCCCCCCCTCCGTTCTGTATAATCGAAGCAATTTTTTTTTTTTTGTGTATTCTTTTTGATTTTTACAATGTTACCACTTTTGCTGCAAGAAAGGGAAGCCTTAAAGCGGACGCAGCCACCAGGACGCCCTCATTGGATTCTTCACGCTTTGCGATTGGCTGAAACTTGACTCGGGCGACTGCTACGTGTTGATTGGAGCTTTTTTTTTTGCAGAGCATTCTTCCTAAGGAAGATGAAGCATGGGATTGATAGTCTGCTGATGCTCCGGTAACTCCGTCCACATTTTTTAAGTGCATCCTGTCGTGGGGTTGGCTGGTCTCGGATTGGTGACTCCGCCTCCTGCGGCCTGTGTTCTCAGGAAGACGTTGGCTCCCCGGGTTAGATAAAGGGATCTGCCACAAAGAAAAGCCTGAACGTTCGTCTGCACTTGTATTTCAGAGTTCAGGAACCAGTCAGTACCCTGATGTTTTATGCTACGGGACATATAAACTGATATTTCACATGGTATTATTAAAGTGGACCTGTCCTAAAAGCAAAATATGTGTGCGAGAAGCCTCAGAAGGAAGCTGACACTCGGCTGTAAGTGATGTCAATTCCTTAGGGCCACATCCTCCCACCCCCTGTGTGGGGGCATGTAAAATTGGTATCGGGAGCCTCCTCCCACCCCCTGTGTGGGGGCATGTAAAATTGGTATCGGGAGCCCCCTCCCACTCCCTGTGTGGGGGCATGTAAAATTGGTATCGGGAGCCTCCTCCCACCCCCTGTGTGGGGGCATGTAAAATTGGTATCGGGAGCCTCCTCCCACCCCCTGTGTGGGGGCATGTAAAATTTGTATCAGGAGCCAGGCAGTTGCTTGCTTCCATCTCGCGGCTTCTCACACAGGTATCTTGTCCTGTGACAGGCTCCCTTAATGCAATTGCGTATAGATAAAAAAAAAAAATTTCAGTGCTGCTGAGGAATGAAAAGCGACAACCTGAACTCATTGTCGTCAATCATTTTCTGTTCAGTAAATGTTTCATGTGTGGAACTGGTCAACTCCTCACATTCAAACCAAAGGGAAAAAATGGCGCCTGTGTGTCTCGTTCTAGAGAAGGGGGAGGGGGGGGGGGTTCTGGGCATTCTGGTTCATTATTCCCCCCCAGCTGGTGCTGTTGTGTCTCCTCCGGGGATGTTGTGTCTGAGGATTGTTGCCGGCAGTAGCTGTTACATAGTCGTAGCGTCACTTGTATGCTTTAGACAATAATCCGGACATGTCTTCCTCGCACTGATTGGAGATCCTCTTCATCCTTTTTTTTTTTTTACCTTTTTTCTAGCATGTTTAGTATTTTGGGATTTGGGGGCATTAAAGACCACACTGGGCAAAGAGCAATCCACCTGATTTCAAAGAGATTCTAGGTTCCAGCGCGACCCACTAGAGCAGCCATTCTCAACCCTTTTTACCCCCAGAGGAAGCCATGAAATCTTCCGGAACCATGGTGGCTGGTGGGAAGAATGGTCCCCCCTTTTGCCATGGCGGCTGGTGGAAAGAATGGTCCCCCCTTTTGCCATGGCGGCTGGTGGAAAGAATGGTCCCCCCTTTTGCCATGGCGGCTGGTGGAAAGAATGGTCCCCCCTTTTGCCATGGCGGCTGGGGGAAAGAATGGTCCCCCCTTTTTTGCCATGGCGGCTGGTGGGAAGAATGGCCCCCTTTTTTGCCATGGCGGCTGGTGGGAAGAATGGCCCCCTTTTTTGGTGGTCAAAAATTGCCTTTATATTGGCAGTTTGATGGAAAGAGCTTTCCTACAGTGGTGTATGATGGGTAGAATGTTCACCTTACTGACTGGAAGTTTTGACCTTCAACCTGAAGATGACTGCAAAGTTCTGAGGCCAGCACTACTAAATAGTGGGAAGAATGCTTCTTTTATTGGTGGTCAGTGGGAAGAATGCCTCCTATACAATGGTGGTCGATGGTGAAAAAATAAATAAACTCTTTACTTTGGCGGTCGGTGGAAAAAATAATATGCCCCTTGCGTTAACAGTTGGTGGGAAGAGTGTTTCTACAATGGTGGTGACTGATGGGTAGAATGTTCCCCTTCCTGACTGGCAGATTGACCTTCAACCTGATGGTGTCTGCATAGTTCCAAGGTCAACACTACTAAACAATGGAAATGATGCCTCTTACATTGGCAGTTGGTGGGAAGAGTGTTCTTAAAATGATGGTGACTGAAGACTTTTCCCCTTCGTAGTCACTCAGTAAACTTCCCCTTACATTGGTGGTAAGGGGCATTCTTCTCACTGATCACCAATGTAAGGGACATTCTTCTCACTGATCACCAATGTAAGGGGCATTCTTCTCACTGATCACCAATGTAAGGGGCATTCTTCTCACTGATCACCAATGTAAGGGACATTCTTCCCACTGATCACCAATGTAAGGGACATTCTTCTCACTGATCACCAATGTAAGGGACATTCTTCTCACTGATCACCAATGTAAGTCTTCAAGTAACCCCTCTGGAGGAACCCTGGTTGGGAATGGCTGTACTAAACCCATGCTGGCAGCTGTAGTTCATTAGCACTTGAGAGTAATGGGTTGCCAAGCCTTGTGCAGAGATCCCGCTGTCCTCCCTGCAGTATTGTCTAGTCATTGTGTACCTAAAGGGGGCAGTAACGATACCTGTGGACACCAGGTGCTAATGTTTAGCATTTCCACTATGGTGGAGGTCTTTATATTATTTTGGGCATCATTTATTTGTGTCATTGCAGCAGGTATAGCCTGTGTTCAGTTAGGGGGTGAGTAGTAAGGATACCTGTGTATGAAATTATGTACAAATAAATAACGGGTCTGCTTTTATGGAGACATTTATAAGAGGGTGGGAGATATTCGATGCCACTCCTATCAGTTCTGTGCATTTCTATATGAGCCTGGAGCGGGTACAATCCATGAACAGTCCTGCGCCGTATGAAAAGCCATATCCGGTACTTGTATGTCACAGCCAGCTTATTGTCATTTTATTCTGCAATGTGAGATGTGTTATTATTATTATTCCCATATTAGGCAACCCTGACGATTTTCCCAGTACCATATTGCTGATGCCAGTGTGATGACATTGCTATCTCGGGGGGGGTCACCATTTTAAATAAGCTGTGTTTTTTTCAGGAGTAAATGAGGGCTGTGTGAGGTCTGACTCCTTATCTGAAAGCAGACAAGCTGGATTGGTTGTTTATAGGAAGTGAAGGTGTTTAGACACTTTACAGATCGGAACACATACCTATGCCTTCCCCCTTAACAACTGTGGTTTCAGATGAGGGCTCAGGCGGGAACACGGCCCCCTCTCTGAGTATATAATGAACAGAGGGCTGTTGATGCCTGAAGAGCCTCTAAAGACAAAAATGTGTTTTCCACTTTTTGGATGGATTGGGGTAAGTTGGAACCTTTTGTCAGACTTCTATTGCTGTCTGTGCCCCCGCTCGGGACGTTTTACGCTTTCACGCCCCCACCCAGTCGTCTTCCAAGACTGCCGATGAGACACAGAGCTGCTTTCCCACTGGGACGCGTTGCCAAGTCCAATGTTTTGGTGTTCCCTCTGTATGGAAAAGCCGTGTTGCCTATGGACCAGTGGTGGAGCTCTTGGCTGTCCTGTAATAATTATTATTATTATTAATAAATTCTTATATAAATTTATGGCTGCACGATTCTCGCTAAAATGAAAATCGCGATTGTTTTGCTTAGAAGATGGATCGCGATTCTCGTGGCATAAAATTGGGCTAACTTAACTTTATTATTATTAATTGAAGTGTATTTTTTTTCCCCAAAAAATTGCATTTGAAAGACTGCTGGGCAAATATAGTGTGACAAAATATTGCCATTTTATTCCCTAGAGCAGGGGTGTCAAACTCCATTTCATTGTGGGCCGCATTATGCTTGCCCTCACAACCGGCCCTTTTATCTGTAACATGTCCAGCGCATCCCCCTCCCCTTTTACATTAGATGTCAAGAGTCACCCCACTATCAGAAAGTTGAGTCCCCCACTCTCCCTTACATCACAGTGCATCCCCCTTTTCTTATGCTGCTGCTGGGAAGAAGCTGGATGCATTACTTGAAAGTAGGGGTCTGGAGCTCTCCTGCAGCTGCAGGAGAGGTGCGAGGGCCACATGAAATGGCCTGGAGGGCTGGATTCAGCCTGCGGGCCTTGTGTTTGACACCTGTGCCCTAGGGTCTCTGCTAATATATATATATATATATATATATATATATATATATATAAATGTTTGGGGGTTCCAAGTAATTTTCTAGCATCAAATATATTGATTTTTGACCTTAAGAAACAAGTGTCAGAAAAAGATTTGGACTTTAAGGCTGCATTCACACCTAGGCGTATTTACGCCCTACGCTGTAGCAGCCTGAAATACGCTGGAGGGGCGATTTAACATTGGCGGCTATGGAGATGGTTCACATCTCCACGCCAAACGCCTGAAGCTCAAAACAAGTCCCGGACCCTTTTTTTTCAGGCGGCTTCGGCGTTCGGGCATAGCCGACCATGTTAAAATCACCCCTCTAGCAAAAAACAAGGCTAAAAACACCGTAATTTATCGCAGTACAATACGCCGTGTTACAGTGTGAATGCAGCCTAAGGCTCCATGCACACTGAAGCTGATAAACTGCAGTTTATTGGCGTTTTTGGCTTTTTTTTTTAAAGCCCTTAAACTGAACTCTGTTAGCCTATGTGCCCATGCACACACCTGGGCGTTTTTCAGTGTTAATGAGCCTTGGAGTTCATTGGCATTTTTCTGAACGTCCGAAATTTGCATTCAAAGTGCTGTTTTTTGGAGGGGGGAAAAACGTCCGAAATTTGCATTCAAAGTGCTGTTTTTTGGAGGGGGGAAAAAATGTAAAAACGCAAAGCGGTGCCAGCTGTTTTTTTTTTTTTGTTTTTTTTTTGTTTTTTTTTGTTTTTTTTGTTTTTTTTTTTATTCATAAAAAAAAGTAAAAAAAAAAAAAGATGATAAAAGCTACACTGAAAAACGCTGATTAAAGCTATTGCAAAAACGCTAAACGTTGCAAGGCTCGCTGCAAAGCTACTGGCGTGCTTTTATCAGCTTCAGTGTGCATGGAGCCTTAATCGGCGTTTTTCAGTGTAGCTTTATCAGCTCTTTAGCATTTTTTTATTCATTTAAAAATAACGCTGGCGCCTGTGTTTTTTGAGCGTTTTTTTTTTTCCCCGCCAAAAAAATGGCACTTTGAACGCAAATTTCGGGCCAATAAACTCCAAAGCTCATTAACACTGAAAAACGCCCAGGTGTGCATGGGCACATAGGCTAACATAGAGTTCAGTTCATGGGCTTTAAAAAAAATAAGCCAAAACGCCAATAAACTGCAGTTTATCAGCTTCAGTGTGCATGGAGCCTTAGTGGTTAAACTTCCTGCATTTACACAGAAGTTTGCTCTAAGAAGGAAGTTAGTTACAATGTTTCATGTTATTAAAAACTTGCCAGACTGCCCAGATTTTTTTTCTTTACACACAGAATTGTATCCCTTTGATCCAAGAAGGAAGCTTTAGTTAGTGTTTCCTGTTAAAAACTTGGGAGACTGCCCAAATGTTTTCTCTTGACCGCTGATGAGTCCCCCCCACTTGTTATAAAAGAATCGGCAAACTGCATTGGAGATCATCAGGGGGGTTGAATCGAGATCACGATTTATGTTAATGATTAATTGTGCAGCTCTAATATATTAAAAAAAAAATATATATATATATATATAGGTGTTGTGGGTTCCCCCCCCCCCTCCTGTGTTGCATTGCCTGCCCTTTCAGGACCCCTTCTCTTTATGGACAGGCGGTGGCCTGAGGCTCCCCTGCCTTCAGTGCCTAGTGAATACCATGACTGTGGAACCACATTGGCGGCGGACCTGGCGATGCATGGGCTGAATGTTCTGTGCTGCTACCAGGATGTGGTGAAGAGTTCCTGGTGGTTGCAGGGTGCATTTCTTTCGGGTTCTACACGGCTTGAACGGAAGATGTGAGGTCAGGTCATTGCAGGGCCCTGGAGGAGTCTTCCAGGCCTCATTGTTGGTGCTGGAAGAAAATGGGGGGGGGGTTGCTGATGTCTGCAGCAATATTTCCTAGCAGAGACTGTAGTCGCAGCGCTTTAGGGAGTGATCTGAAATGGGACATCGACATTAGTACAGACCTGCTGGGGGGCCTAATCCACCCAAAACATAAAAAGGAGACCACCGCTCGACTTAAAAGAACTTGCATAGTGTTTGCACTTGGTGGGTGAGTGGTACATACCTGCAGTAATGAGGGGACACCTACCTGTGGCTGCACTCAGTAGTACCTGCAGACCACTTGTTTGATCCTGGGAGGGGCACAGATTTACATAAGACTCTTGATTCCGACCCCCACCCCCCCCCTCCCTTACCCTGCAGTTAGACAGCGGACATATATCGCTTTTTATTAGTGCCCAGCTGCGACTTGTGATATTATCCATGTTACCGATCGTGTTCCTACGGTTTCTAAGTGTTTATGCTTTCTGTTGTTTGTTTTTTTGTTTTTTTAATTAAACAATATCCAAAATAAGCTTCTCCCGTGTGAATTGACTCCATTTATTCATCAGGTTGTTGACCGATCATCTCATTGGATGATTGGAGTGTTGTTAGGATCACAACGTATCCTTTTGTTAGTCGGAAGCCGTAAGACCAGTTTGCCCTCCCCCCAAAAATCGAAAAGCCCAACTCCCAACTGAAACTTCTTGTTTCATTTTAGGTGACGCCTCTCGGTTTTTAATGTCACTTGTGCCCCCATTGAGACATCCCCCCCCTCACTTCCTTCCAGGACAGGAAGTGATAAGAGATAATGCCAAGGCTGATGTGGCTTCAAAAATAGAATGGTACAGAAAGGTTGGTCTAAAAATATTGCACCTTCCTGTCCTCGCAACAACCTATGGGTGTCGCAGGGAGGGGGGGGGGGGGGAAAATCTCTGCTGGCTCTAGGAGCAACGCTCTGCTCGTTCTCCAATAATGGCTTCAAACGGGACAACTTGTTCCTCCTTCAATCCTAGTCCCAAGCGTAACACTCTGCTGTGCCTCAAGAGGGAAGTATTACCCTTACTCTGACCCAGGCCCCAAGAGCAACGCTCCACTCCTCTAACAATGGCCCAATCCTCCTCCAACCCTGGTCCCAATAGCGGTGCTCCTCTCCATCAATGGCTCCAAGAGGAGTGGCCCAATCCTCCTCTGACCTCAGTTCTAAGAGCAATGCTCTGCTGCTCCTCCAATAATGGCCCCAAGAGGGATGGCCTAATCCTTCTCTAACCCTGTCCCCAAGAGTAATGCTCTGCTGCTTGTCCAACAATGGCCCTAAGTGGGACAACTTGCTCCTCTGACTCTATCCCCAAGAGTAACGCTCTACTTCTCCTCCAACAAAGGCCTCAAGAGGGATGCCTTGCTCCTCCTCTGACCCAGGCCCCAAGAGCTTTGCTCCACTCCTCCATTAATGGCCCCAAGAGGGCTGGCTCAATACTCTAAACGTGGCCCCAAGAGCAATGCTCCTCTGCTCCAACAATGGCCCCAAGAGGGATGGCCCAAACCTCCTCAGTCCCAAGAGTAATGCTTTGTTACTCCTCCAACAATGGCCTCAAGAGGGATGTCTTGCTCCTCCTCTCACCCAGGCCCCAAGAGCAATACTCCACTTCTTCTCTAATAATGGCCCCAAGAGGAATGGTCCAATCCTCCAACCCTGTCCCCAAGAGCAGCGCTCCTATACAGTAATGGCTCCAAGAGAGAGAAAGGGAGTTACTGCTCCAGGTGGGTATGATGAACACTCAGTGACTATTCAGGTGATCAAGGGTGCCGACAATGTAAAAGGCAAATTGTAGAGCATAATAGATGGACAGCCGCACTCCAAAAAAAAAAACCTTTAGGCTGTCCTTAATATAAAAATAGTGTTGAGCGGAATACGCCATATTCGATTTCGCGATATTTCACGAATATATAGAAGAATATTCGTGAAATATTCGTTAATATCCAATATTCGTGATATTTTATCAAAAAACAATTTTGCGAAATTTCGCTAATGCGAAATTGATTGCGAAATTCTCGTCCGCGCATGCGCATGGTCGTGCAGGCAGGTTCCTATTGGTTGCTATGGAGGTTGCTAACCTCTGACAACTGTGGTAGGAGAACTCTGATTGGCTCTGATGCAAAAGAAGGGCACAGAAAGTATTCGCGAATATTCATAATACGAATATTCGGTAACATAAAAGGATCGCCTCAGCTACTCGGCCCAGGGTCTCTAATCATACCAGCAATGCTGCGTCGATGGAGATCACTAGGATGTGATCTGTTTTAAAAATAAATTTGAAAAAATACGAATATTCGCAATAGCGAATATTCACCGCAATATTCGAGTTATTCGCGAATACTCGAATATGCAATATTCGTAACGCGAATATTCTTGATCAACACTATATAAAAAGAATGAAAAAAAATGCACTACAAAAACCAGCAGAATATGGGAATAGCAGCCTACGCGTTTCACACTATAGATCAGTGCTTAGTCAAGACTAAGCACTGATCTATAGTTTGAAAGGCATAGGCTGCTATTCCTATTTTCTGCTGGTTTCTTTAGTGCAAGGTTTTTTTTTGTTTTAAGTGTGGCTGTCCATCTCTTGGCTCCAAGAGGGGTGGCCCAATCCTCCTCTGACCTCAGTCCTAAGAGCAATGCTCTGCTTCTCCTCCAATAATGGCCCCGAAAGGGATGGCCTAATCCTTCTCTAACCCTGTCCCCAAGAGTTAATGTTCTGCTGCTTGTCCAACAATGGCTCTAAGTGGGACAACTTGCTCCTTCTCTGACTCTAGCTCCAAAAGTAATGCTCTACTTCTCCTCCAACAAAGGCCTCAAGAGGGATGTTTTGCTCCTCTGACCCAGGCCCCAAGAGTCTTGCTCTACTCCTCCATTAATGGCCCCAAGAGGGCTGGCCAAATCCTCCTCTAACCCTGGCCCCAAGAGCAATGCTCCTCTGCTCCAACAATGGCCCTAAGAGGGGTAACCCAAACCTCCTCTGACCTCAGTCCTAAGAGCAATGCTCTGCTGCTCCTCCAATAATGGCCCAATCTTTCTCTAACCCTGTCCCCAAGAGTAACGTTCTGCTGCTTGTCCAACAATGGCCCTAAGTGGGACAAGTTGCTGCCCTCTCCGACTCTAGCCCCAAGAGTAACGCTCTACTTCTCCTCCAACAAAGGCCTTGCTCCTCCTCTGACCCAGGCCCCAATAGCCTTGCTCCACTCCTCCATTAATGGCCCCAAGAGGACTGGCCCATTCCTCCTCTAACCCTGGCTCCAAGGGTAACGCTCTTCTGCTCCAACAATGCCCTCAAGAGGAATGTCTTGCTCCTCCTCTGTCCCAGGGACCAAGGGCAATACTCCACTCTTCCTCCATTAATGGCCCTAGAAGAGCTAGCCCAATCCTTGTATAACCCTGGCCCCAAGAGCGATGCTCCTCTTCTCTAACATTGGCCCCAAGAGGGACGGCCCAATCCCCCTCCGACCTCATTTCCAAAAACAATGCTCTACTACTGCTCTCATTATTGCCCCAAGAGGGCTGGCCCAATCCTCCTCCAACCCTGGCCCCAAGAGTGACGCTCAACTCCTCCATTATCAGCCCCAAGAGTGACAGAATGCTCTTCCTCCAACAATGATGCCAAAAGGGATGGCTTGCCCCTCTTCTGACCCCAGCTCCAAGAGTGAATCTCTGCTCCACCTCCAACAATGTCCCCAAGAAGGATGGCTTGCTCCTCTTACCCCGGCCCCAGGAGCAGGGCTCCAATAATCCACCAATAATGACCACCCCGAGTGGGTAAGATTAACACTCCTCCATCGTTAGCCCCAAGAGTGACCTCATGCTTCTCCAACAATGGCCCCAAGAGGGGCAGCCCAATCCTTTTTTAACCCCAGCCCCAAGAGCAATGTTCTGCTTCTCCTTCAACAATGGCCTTAAGTGGGACGTCTTGCTCCTCCTCTATCCCAGGCCCCAAGAGGGATGGCTGAATCCTCCATCCTTGGCCCCAAGAGCGCCACCCCATTACGTCTCTCAACACCAACCCCAAGAGTTACAGAACACTTCAACAATGGCCCCAAGAGCAATGGGCTGCTTCTCTTCTGACTTTCTAAGAGTGGCAGTTCTTGTACAAAGGTGCACTTACTCCTCTTCTGGCTGTGCCATGGTAGAGGTATACCCCAGATGTGGTCTTAGGCACCCTAATAATCCCCCCAAGTGTGGTATGAGGCACAGGTAGACCTTACTGCGCACTTTTCTCTTTAAAATTAAACGGCCTGTGAGTGCAGTCTGTAAGGAGGTCACGGCCTGTGGCTGGAGTCCACAGGGAGGTCATGGCCTTTAGGTCGAGCACAAGGGAGGTCACGGCCTGTGGAAGGAGCCTGCAGGGAGGTCACGGCCCGTGGGAGGAGCCCGCATGGGGGGTCACGGCCCATGGGAGAAGCCCGCCGGGAGGTCACGGCCCGTGGGAGGAGCCTGCATGGGGGGGTCACGGCCCATGGGAGAAGCCCGCCGGGAGGTCACGGCCCGTGGGAGGAGCCCGCAAGGAGGGCATGGCCCGTGGTAGGAGCCCGCAAGGAGGGCACGGCCCATGAGAGGAGCCCGCAGTGAGGTCACGGCCCGTGAGAGGAGCCCGCAGGGAGATCATAGCCTGTTGGAGGAGCAAGCAGAGAAGTCACGGCCTGTGGGAGGAGCCTGCAGGGAAGTCACGTCCCGTGGGAGGAGCCCAAAGGGAGGTCACGGCCCGTGGGTGGAGCCCGCAGGAAGGTCACGTCCCGTGAGAGGAGCCCACATGGAGGTCACGGCCTGTGGAAGGAGCCTGCAGGGAGGTCACGGCCCGTGGGAGGAGCCCGCAGGGGGGGTCACGGCCCATGGGAGAAGCCCGCAGGGAGGTCACGGCCCGTGGGAGGAGCCCGCATGGGGGGGTCACGGCCCATGGGAGAAGCCCGCCGGGAGGTCACGACCCGTGGTAGGAGCCTGCAGGGAAGTCACGTCCCATGGGAGGAGCCCAAAGGGAGGTCACGGCCCATGAGAGCAGCCTGCAGGGAGGTCACGGCCCATGAGAGGAGCCCACAGGGAGGTCACGGCATGTGAAAGGAGCCCATAGGGAGGTCACGGCCCTTGAGAGCAGCCTGCAGGGAGGTCACAGCCCATGGGTGGAGCCTGCAGGGAGGTCACGGCCCATGGGAGAAGCCCGCCGGGAGGTCACGGCCCGTGGGAGGAGCCCGCAGGGAGGTCACGGCCCGTGGTAGGAGCCTGCAGGGAAGTCACGTCCCATGGGAGGAGCCCAAAGGGAGGTCACGGCCCATGAGAGCAGCTTGCAGGGAGGTCACGGCCCATGAGAGGAGCCCACAGGGAGGTCATAGCCTGTTGGAGGAGCAAGCAGAGAAGTCACGGCCTGTGGGAGGAGCCTGCAGGGAAGTCACGTCCCATGGGAGGAGCCCAAAGGGAGGTCACGTCCCATGGGAGGAGCCCAAAGGGAGGTCACGGCCCATGAGAGGAGCCCACAGGGAGGTCACGGCCTGTGGAAGGAGCCTGCAGGGAGATCACGGCCCGTGGGAGGAGCCCGCAGGGGGGGTCACGGCCCATGGGAGAAGCCCGCAGGGAGGTCACGGCCCGTGGGAGGAGCCCGCATGGGGGGTCACGGCCCATGGGAGAAGCCCGCCGGGAGGTCACGGCCCGTGGGAGGAGCCCGCAGGGAGGTCACGGCCCGTGGTAGGAGCCTGCAGGGAAGTCACGTCCCATGGGAGGAGCCCACAGGGAGGTCACGGCCCATGAGAGCAGCCTGCAGGGAGGTCACAGCCCATGGGTGGAGCTTGAAGGGAGGTCACGGCCTGTGGGAGGAGCACAGGGAAAGTCACACTATATATATAGTTGGGTGTTGGTTGTTTTATCCCCCTTCCCAGCTCAGTACTCAAAAAATTCTCCACTCCTTATATGGGAATGTGAGGATCCTCGGGGGTGGGCTCAGGCCTTTTTACAGCTATGATTGGACGTGAAAGTTGGAAGGGGGCGGAGCTGAGTGACAGCAGACAGACTTCTGATTGGTTTGTTCAGTTGGAGCCATATATAAAGCCCCGGGGATTGGGATTAGTGGTTATTATAGTGAATCGGAGTCCCCCAGGAATCTGTACGTCTCCCCCATGCGGCTTTTACAGACGGTGTGATCGGTTGCTATGGGAACGCAGACTCCGCCCCTCTGTTTAGCAGGCTTCTCTGTGATTGGCCGCCTTCAGCCACGTGACTGCTCTTTCAGACGTCACCAGCTCCTGTCACAGCTCTTCCGCGTTGCTGGAACTGTCTCCATGGCAGCGGTCTCTCTCAGCTCTGATTGGTCAGCACTATCCAATCGTAGTGGGAGGTGTGCCGCTCCCTGATTGGTGAAGTCCCCGTTTGGGGGAGGTTCCACTGTCAGACTGAAAGCCGCCACCCAATCCCCGTGAAGGCGGAAGGAGCGGAAAGTTGGGAGAGGCGAAGCGCGGCGTGACCGTACGGTGCGGCCCCCGGGGCCCCTAGAGCCAGCAGAGCCACCTCAGCCCTTGTGGGAGCCCGGGGGAGGGGAAAGGGGCGGACCCGGAACAGGAAGTGTGAGGACAGCCCCGCCCTTTCCCAGGGGACGCCTCAGGTTTGAATGGTGCTGAGCTGGAAGCTGACAGAGGAGCAGGTGAGACTTCGGGGGGGACTACAACTCCCAGCATGGCCTGACTGACACTGCTGAGGGGGGACTACAACTCCCAGCACGGCCTGACTGACACTGCTGAGGGGGGACTACAACTCCCAGCATGGCCTGACTGACACTGCTGAGGGGGACTACAACTCCCAGCATGGCCTGACTGACACTGCTGAGGGGGGACTACAACTCCCAGCACGGCCTGACTGACACTGCTGAGGGGGGACTACAACTCCCAGCATGGCCTGACTGACACTACTGAGGGGGACTACAACTCCCAGCACGGCCTGACTGACACTGCTGAGGGGGGACTACAACTCCCAGCACGGCCTGACTGACACTGCTGAGGGGGGACTACAACTCCCAGCATGGCCTGACTGACACTGCTGAGGGGGGACTACAACTCCCAGCACGGCCTGACTGACACTGCTGAGGGGGGACTACAACTCCCAGCATGGCCTGACTGACACTGCTGAGGGGGACTACAACTCCCAGCATGGCCTGACTGACACTGCTGAGGGGGGACTACAACTCCCAGCATGGCCTGACTGACACTGCTGAGGGGAGGGGAAACATGCTGGGAGTTGTGCTACCTCAGAGACACTACAACCCCCAACATCTCCTGGTAGAGGGAGGACTACAACTCCCAGCACCCCCCATCAGGGCTCTATGGGGGGCAGGAGAATTCTGGGAGTTGTGGTACCTCAGGGACACTACAACCCCCAACATCTCCTTCTGGGAGTCTGTGTGTATGATCCTGGAGGACTACAACTCCCAGTATCCCCCATCGGGGCTCTTCGGGGGGAGGGGAAATGCTGAGAGTTGTAGTGCACTGACTCCATCCTATACAGAGGACTACAAGGCCCAGCATTATATGGAGGGGATTACAGCACTGCTGGGGGTTGTAGTTCCACAGTGTCACCTGACAGCCAATCAGAGGGAAGTACTGAGAGGGGTGTGTGGTATCCTATAGCATCCATGTGTCCTCTGTATCCCATAGCAACCAGGTGATGTGTGGTATCCTATAGCATCCACTGGTCTTCTGTATCCCATAGCAACCAGGTGATGTGTGGTATCCTATAGCATCCATGTGTCCTCTGTATCCCATAGCAACCAGGTGATGTGTGGTATCCTATAGCATCCACTGGTCTTCTGTATCCCATAGCAACCAGGTGATGTGTGGTATCCTATAGCATCCATGTGTCCTCTGTATCCCATAGCAACCAGGTGATGTGTGGTATCCTATAGCATCCATGTGTCCTCTGTATCCCATAGCAACCAGGTGATGTGTGGTATCCCATATCATCCACTGGTCTTCTGTATCCCATAGCAACCACATCCTGTGTGGTATACCACGGCAATCACTTAGGTATCCCATAGCAACCAGCTGTCCCCTGTTGCAGCCTGCGTATGTTGGGGAATTAGTCGGCAGGAAATCTCTTCCTCTGTCATAGCGGGAGAACCGGTTTGGCCGGTGAGGTGACGGGCCGGGGGGGGGGGGGGGTGACATCTCATTCCCCGGGCGGAGTCGCTCTTCCGGCTCGCGGTCATTAAAATGTAATTGATCAGCCACTGCAGTTTGCCTGAATTCCCCCCCCCCCCCGGGGCCCCGGACAGAGCTGAGAATGGGGCCCCCCCCTGAGATGTCTCCCCTCCCCCGCACAGTGCTGTACATTCTCCTGTTTTATCTGCTTTGCTCTGATTTCTGTCACAGGAACATGAAGGCCTTAATCCTGGTCGGCGGCTTTGGGACCCGGCTCCGCCCCCTGACTCTGAGCGTCCCCAAACCATTGGTGGATTTCTGTAATAAGCCCATCCTTCTGCATCAGGTGGAGGCTCTGGTGAAGGTGAGGACATGAAGTGCACAACCAAATTCCTATACTGTGTACAGGATCTATGGGGGCCACCCTCCTATACCGTGTACAGGATCTATGGGGTCACCCTCCTATACCGTGTACGGGATCTATGGGGGCCACCCTCGTATACCGTGTACAGGATCTATGGGGGCCACCCTCCTATACCGTGTACAGGATCTATGGGGTCACCCTCCTATACCGTGTACGGGATCTATGGGGGCCACCCTCGTATACCGTGTACAGGATCTATGGGGGCCACCCTCGTATACCGTGTACAGGATCTATGGGGTCACCCTCCTATACCGTGTACGGGATCTATGGGGGCCACCCTCGTATACCGTGTACAGGATTTATGGGGGCCACCCTCGTATACCGTGTACAGGATCTATGGGGGCCACCCTCGTATACCGTGTACGGGATCTATGGGGGCCACCCTCGTATACCGTGTACAGGATCTATGGGGTCACCCTCCTATACCGTGTACGGGATCTATGGGGGCCACCCTCGTATACCGTGTACGGGATCTATGGGGGCCACCCTCGTATACCGTGTACAGGATCTATGGGGTCACACTCCTATACCGTGTACAGGATCTATGGGGTCACACTCCTATACCGTGTACAGGATCTATGGGGTCACACTCCTATACCGTGTACAGGATCTATGGGGTCCACCCTCGTATACCGTGTACAGGATCTATGGGGGCCACCCTCGTATACCGTGTACAGGATCTATGGGGGCCACCCTCGTATACCGTGTACAGGATCTATGGGGGCCACCCTCGTATACCGTGTACAGGATCTATGGGGGCCACCCTCGTATACTGTGTACAGGATCTATGGGGGCCACCCTCGTATACCGTGTACAGGATCTATGGGGGCCACCCTCGTATACCGTGTACAGGATCTATGGGGGCCACCCTCGTATACCGTGTACAGGATCTATGGGGGCCACCCTCGTATACCGTGTACAGGATCTATGGGGGCCACCCTCGTATACCGTGTACAGGATCTATGGGGGCCACCCTCGTATACCGTGTACAGGATCTATGGGGGCCACCCTCGTATACCGTGTAGAGGATCTATGGGGGCCACCCTCGTATACCGTGTACAGGATCTATGGGGGCCACCCTCGTATACCGTGTACAGGATCTATGGGGGCCACACTCATATACTGTGTACAGGATCTATGGGTGTCACCCTCCTATACCGTGTACAGGATCTATGGGGGCCACCCTCATATACCGTGTACAGGATCTATGGGGGCCACCCTCATATACCGTGTACAGGATCTATGGGGGCCACCCTCATATACTGTGTACAGGATCTATGGGGGCCACCCTCATATACCGTGTACAGGATCTATGGGGTCACCCTCGTATACCGTGTACAGGATCTATGGGGGCCACCCTCCTATACTGTGTACAGGATCTATGGGGGCCACCCTCCTATACTGTGTACAGGATCTATGGGGGCCACCCTCATATACTGTGTACAGGATCTATAGGGTCACCCTCATATACTGTGTACAGGATCTATGGGGTCACCCTCATATACCGTGTACAGGATCTATGGGGTCACCCTCCTATACCGTGTACAGGATCTATGGGGTCACCCTCCTATACCGTGTACAGGATCTATGGGGTCACCCTCCTATACCGTGTACAGGATCTATGGGGTCACCCTCCTATACCGTGTACAGGATCTATGGGGTCACCCTCCTATACCGTGTACAGGATCTATGGGGGCCACCCTCCTACACTGTGTATGGGCTCACCCTCCTATACCGTGTACAGGATCTATGGGGTCTGATCAGGGAATTTAATGTAGTAACTTGTGGTCAGATAGTTGGATCTCTTGCTTCTCGGGGGAGGGGGGGGGGGCAGTTCTTGTATCTTTCTGTATGATCAGAAGATGTGTGTCCTGTTCTCTGTATCCATGTCCTTCATATGACGGTGTCTTCTCTCTCTCCTGGACAGGCGGGGGTTAAACATGTGATTCTGGCCGTCAGTTACATGTCGGACCTGCTGGAGAAGGAGATGAAGGAGCAGGAGAAGAGGGTGAGTCTCCCCAATATCTGAGCAGCGGGCCCCACCCTCGGGTGTTCCTGCAGATCTCGTATGCCTGATGAGGGGACGCGGTGATCCTCTGCTTCCTCTGTCTGTAGATTTACCTGTCTGTGGCTCGAGCAGCCCATGCATTCCTCATGCCTTGTGTTCCTTGTGTCTCCGGCAGCTGGGGATCCGAATTTCCATGTCCCACGAGAAGGAGCCGCTGGGCACAGGTGAGCCCCGCACAGTACACAATGAGGAGATGTTTGTAGTCCGTGTGGCTGGATTTGTGACCCCCCCTCTCTCTCTCCTGTACACACAGCCGGGCCCCTCGCTCTCGCCAGAGACTTACTGATGGAAAACGCGGAGCCTTTCTTTGTGCTGAACAGCGACGTCATCTGCGACTTCCCCTTCGAAGAGATGGTTCGCTTCCACCGGCAACACGGGAAGGAGGGGACCATTGTGGTGAGCCGGACCTTCCTTTATAGGCTTTGTATTACCTACAGCTCATGGGGGGGGGCGTGGCTTAAAGGCCAAGTCCACGTTTTACAAAGAAATAACATTCTTTTTTGCAGCATTGCAACCTGTGGATGGTGGGTGCAGCGCCAGACTCTTCCTCCAGCTCCATGTCTGTCCCAAGGTTCAGGTTTTACGTTATGGAGCCAAAGAAAGGTGTCAGTGGACTACAAATGCGGGGATCACCATTCTTGTGTTCCATTGAGAACTACAAGACTGTCTGCCCCGGTGGAGGATGGGACTGGACTTAGGGTTGTCCCGATACCAGTATCGGTATCGGGACGGATACCGAGTATTTGCGGGAGTACTTGTACTCCCGCAAATGCCCCCGGTGCCTTAATAGAATACTTGCACCCCCCACCGCCGCAATGAAAGCCCCCCCCCCCCCACATGGTTAAACAGCGTGCGGGGAACATCACAGCTTTCATTTGAATAGCTGTTTTTCCCCGCCGCGCATAGACACTCCCCCTTGCTCGGGATTGGATGGGTGATCGTGATCTGTCCAATCCCGAGCAAGGGGGAGTGTCTATGCACGGCAGGGAAAACGGCTATTCAAATGAAAGCTGTGATGTTCCCCGCATGCTGTTTAACCATGCGGCGGTGGCTTTCGTTGCGGCTAGGTATGGGGGGAAATGTCTGCATATGTGGGGGACATGGCTGGAGGGACATGGCTGCATATGTGGGGGACATGGCTGCATATGTGGGGGACATGGCTGCATATGTGGGGGACATGGCTGCATATGTGGGGGACATGGCTGCATATGTGGGGGACATGGCTGCATATGTGGGGGACATGGCTGCATATGTGGGGGACATGGCTGCATAAGTGGGGGACATGGCTGGGGGGACATGGCTGCATATGTGGGGGACATGGCTGCATATGTGGGGGACATGGCTGCATATGTGGGGGACATGGCTGCATATGTGGGGGACATGGCTGGAGGGACATGGCTGCATATGTGGGGGACATGGCTGGAGGGACATGGCTGCATATGTGGGGGACATGGCTGCATATGTGGGGGACATGGCTGCATATGTGGGGGACATGGCTGGAGGGACATGGCTGCATATGTGGGGGACATGGCTGGAGGGACATGGCTGCATATGTGGGGGACATGGCTGCATATGTGGGGGACATGGCTGCATATGTGGGGGACATGGCTGCATATGTGGGGGACATGGCTGCATATGTGGGGGACATGGCTGGAGGGACATGGCTGCATATGTGGGGGACATGGCTGCTTATGTGGGGGACATGGCTGCATATGTGGGGGACATGGCTGCATATGTGGGGGACATGGCTGCATATGTGGGGGACATGGCTGGGGGGACATGGCTGCTTATGTGGGGGACATGGCTGGAGGGACATGGCTGCATATGTGGGGGACATGGCTGCATATGTGGGGGACATGGCTGGAGGGACATGGCTGGGGGGACATGGCTGCATATGTGGGGGACATGGCTGCATATGTGGGGGACATGGCTGCATATGTGGGGGACATGGCTGGAGGGACATGGCTGCATATGTGGGGGACATGGCTGGGGGGACATGGCTGCATATGTGGGGGACATGGCTGCTTATGTGGGGGACATGGCTGGGGGGACATGGCTGCATATGTGGGGGACATGGCTGCTTATGTGGGGGACATGGCTGGGGGGACATGGCTGCTTATGTGGGGGACATGGCTGGAGGGACATGGCTGCATATGTGGGGGACATGGCTGGAGGGACATGGCTGCATATGTGGGGGACATGGCTGGGGGGACATGGCTGCATATGTGGGGGACATGGCTGCTTATGTGGGGGACATGGCTGGGGGGACATGGCTGCATATGTGGGGGACATGGCTGCTTATGTGGGGGACATGGCTGGGGGGACATGGCTGCTTATGTGGGGGACATGGCTGCATATGTGGGGGACATGGCTGAGGGGACATGGCTGCATATGTGGGGGACTTCGGTATCGGCGAGTACTTGAAAAAAAGTATCGGTACTTGTACTCGGTCCTAAAAAAGTGGTATCGGGACAACCCTAGGACTTGTAGTTTATTTATCTCTGGAAACTCTATGAATGAATGACACAGTTATGTGGCCAGAGACCCCCCTCCCCCGCACAGCTGTGCTGATTTCAAATCTGACAGTTGCTGCAGGGGAGAAGAATCCTCACATGCTGGCACCCCCTAAATATGGCTATAATCAGTACCGGGACAGTCTAGTTCAACACCCAGGGCAAGGATGAGGAACTGCATCCCTTTTTTCACTCTTCATGCTCACCCCTTGTCCCGGCCGTGGGTATAACGCATAGCAAGGTCTTAAAGGTGGAGTTGGCGGCGGAGCTGGCGGGGGGGGGGTCCATGGTACAGGGACAGACTACGAAGGGTTAAGACCTGAAATCCAATCGAAGATATTTTGCTCTCCCCCGCAGGTCACAAAGGTGGAGGAACCCTCGAAGTACGGCGTGGTGGTATACGAAGGAGAGACGGGCAGAATCCAGCGATTTGTCGAGAAACCGCAAGTCTTCGTCTCCAACAAGATCAACTCCGGATTGTATATCTTCTGCCCGTCTATACTGAACCGGATCCAGGTAATGGGACCGCATTCATGTGTGACCCGTGTACTGTACTCATCAGTATGTGAATCGGGGTGTACGGGTCAGATGAAGCCCTGCCAGCCAATAATAACACCCAGCAGTCATGTGTGTGTGGGGGGGGGGTGCACATGGGCATTGTAACCAATCGGCTTCCAGGTTTTATTGTCAAAACTTAACTGAACAAGCTGAAGTGAGAAGCTGATTGGTTACCGTGCACAGCTGCTCCAGTGATAGGAAGGGACACTATACCACTGCGTGTGATGGTCTATAAAAATATCTTCCAGTTTATAGGAACACCCCACAGTCACTGAGTATAATGGTCTATGGCAGTACCCCAGCCAGCCCATACTAACACCCCACAGTCACTGGGTATAATGGTCTATGGCAGTACCCCAGCCAGCCCATACCAACACCCCACAGTCACTGGGTATAATGGTCTATGGCAGTACCCCAGCCAGCCCATACTAACACCCCACAGTCACTGGGTATAATGGTCTATGGCAGTACCCCAGCCAGCCCATACCAACACCCCACAGTCACTGGGTATAATGGTCTATGGCAGTACCCCAGCCAGCCCATACCAACACCCCACAGTCACTGGGTATAATGGTCTATGGCAGTACCCCAGCCAGCCCATACTAACACCCCACAGTCACTGAGTATAATGGTCTATGGAAGTACCCCAGCCAGCCCATACCAACACCCCACAGTCACTGGGTATAATGGTCTATGGCAGTACCCCAGCCAGCCCATACTAACACCCCACAGTCACTGGGTATAATGGTCTATGGCAGTACCCCAGCCAGCCCATACTAACACCCCACAGTCACTGGGTATAATGGTCTATGGCAGTACCCCACCCAGCCCATACCAACACCCCACAGTCACTGGGTATAATGGTCTATGGCAGTACCCCAGCCAGCCCATACTAACCCCACAGTCACTGGGTATAATGGTCTATGGCAGTACCCCAGCCAGCCCATACTAACCCCCACAGTCACTGGGTATAATGGTCTATGGAAGTACCCCAGCCAGCCCATACCACCCCACAGTCACTGGGTATAATGGTCTATGGCAGTACCCCAGCCAGCCCATACTAACACCCCACAGTCACTGGGTATAATGGTCTATGGAGTACCCCAGCCAGCCCATACTAACACCCCACAGTCACTGGGTATAATGGTCTATGGCAGTACCCCAGCCAGCCCATACTAACACAGTCACTGGGTATAATGGTCTATGGCAGTACCCCAGCCAGCCCATACTAACCCCACAGTCACTGGGTATAATGGTCTATGGAAGTACCCCAGCCAGCCCATACCAACACCCCACAGTCACTGGGTATAATGGTCTATGGAAGTACCCCAGCCAGCCCATACTAACACCCCACAGTCACTGGGTATAATGGTCTATGGCAGTACCCCAGCCAGCCCATACCAACACCCCACAGTCACTGGGTATAATGGTCTATGGCAGTACCCCAGCCAGCCCATACTAACACCCCACAGTCACTGGGTATAATGGTCTATGGCAGTACCCCAGCCAGCTCATACTAACACCCCACAGTCACTGGGTATAATGGTCTATGGCAGTACCCCAGCCAGCCCATACTAACCCCACAGTCACTGGGTATAATGGTCTATGGCAGTACCCCAGCCAGCCCATACTAACCCCACAGTCACTGGGTATAATGGTCTATGGAAGTACCCCAGCCAGCCCATACCAACACCCCACAGTCACTGGGTATAATGGTCTATGGCAGTACCCCAGCCAGCCCATACTAACACCCCACAGTCACTGGGTATAATGGTCTATGGCAGTACCCCAGCCAGCCCATACCAACACCCCACAGTCACTGGGTATAATGGTCTATGGCAGTACCCCACCCAGCCCATACCAACACCCCACAGTCACTGGGTATAATGGTCTATGGCAGTACCCCAGCCAGCCCATACCAACACCCCACAGTCACTGGGTATAATGGTCTATGGAAGTACCCCAGCCAGCCCATACTAACACCCCACAGTCACTGGGTATAATGGTCTATGGCAGTGGTCTCCAAACCGCGGCTCTTTGATTGTATCCGGCCCTTGGAGCACTATTTCATCCACTGTTACCAACAATAGGGCATAGTTTCACCCATGACACCAATGAAGGGGGCACATTTCCTCCCAATGATGGGGCACAATAACATCAATTATGGGGCACAATTCCTACCACTTACACCAATAATGGGGCACAATTATTTTCACTGAAACAAACATTGTAGTATTATTTTTTTTTCCCAGTGACGTCAGGACCATTTCTACCCCCACTGGCCTCAGTCCGGCCCTCCTAAAGTCTAAAGGAAGTAAAGTGGCCCTTTGTTTGTAAAGTTTGGAGACCCCTGGTCTTTGGAAGTACCCCTGCCAGCCCATACTAACATCCCACAGTCATGTGACGCAGCCATAGGAAGGGATTGTATACCACTGGGTATAATGACCTATAGAAGTACCTCTGCCAGCCCATAGAAGCACCCCGCAGTCATGTGACACAGCCATAGGAAGGGATTTTTTTTATCACTGGGTATAATGGTGTATGGAAGTGCCCCTACCAACCTATAGGAGCACCCCGCAGTCATGTGATGCAGCCGAATGAAAGGATTGTATACAACTGGGTGTGATGGTCTATAGAAGTACCTCTGCCAGTCTATAGGAACACCCCACAATCATGTGATGCAGCCATAGGAAGTTTATTTTTTATCACTGGGTATAATGGCATATTGAAGTGCCCCTACCAACCTATAGGAACTCCCTGCAGTCATGTGATGCAGCCAAAGGTATTTTTAAATTTTTTATCACTGGGTATAATGGCCAGTCATGTGTCATGTGTTGCAGCCATAGAAAGGGATTGTATATCACTCGGTGGATTGGCTGCATTGTTGGGTTATTTTCGTCCTCACACTCCATATATTAGTTTGTCATTATCAATGTCTGCTCTCTGCAGCTGCGCCCGACGTCCATCGAGAAGGAGATTTTCCCTGCCATGGCTGAGGAAGGACAATTGTTTGCAATGGAGCTACAAGGTGAGCAGGGCCTTATGTATAATGGGGAGGGAGGGGCCTTGTGTATAATGGGGAGGGAGGGGCCTTGTGTATAATGGGGAGGGAGGGGCCTTGTGTATAATGGGGAGGAGGGGCCTTGTGTATAATGGGGAGGAGGGGCCTTGTGTATAATGGGGAGGAGGGGCCTTGTGTATAATGGGGAGGAGGGGCCTTGTGTATAATGGGGAGGAGGGGCCTTGTGTATAATGGGGAGGAGGGGCCTTGTGTATAATGGGGAGGAGGGGCCTTGTGTATAATGGGGAGGAGGGGCCTTGTGTATAATGGGGAGGAGGGGCCTTGTGTATAATGGGGAGGAGGGGCCTTGTGTATACAATGGGGAGGAGGGGCCTTGTGTATACAATGGGGAGGAGGGGCCTTGTGTATACAATGGGGAGGAGGGGCCTTGTGTATACAATGGGGAGGAGGACCCTTGTGTATACAATGGGGAGGAGGACCCTTGTGTATACAATGGGGAGGAGGACCCTTGTGTATACAATGGGGAGGAGGACCCTTGTGTATACAATGGGGAGGAGGACCCTTGTGTATACAATGGGGAGGAGGACCCTTGTGTATACAATGGGGAGGGAGGGATCAAAAATGTATGTATAATGGGAGGGAGGGGCCGGGACTGGGACCTTAATGTATGATGATTGGGAGGGAGGGAGGGACCGGGGCCTTATGTATAATGGGAGGGGCCGAGACCTTATACATTAAGGTCTCGGCCCCTTCCATTATACATAAGGCCCCGGTCCCTCCCTCCCACTCATTATACATTAAGGTCTAGGCCCCTTCCATTATACATAATGAGTGGGAGGGAGGGACCAGGTCCTTATGTATAATGAGTGGGAGGGAGGGACTAAGGCCTTATGTAGATCAGAGCCGCTGATAAGGGGGTAGCACCTGCCCTCCTGTACAGGGCCCAGAGCAGCAGAAGTGGGAGCAATTACTGAAACCAATCCCCCTGTGGCCCTCCTTGTGTTTACAATGCTTTAGTATGTGAATGAACAGGGAGCCTTTGTATAGAGTGCTTCCTGTTCATTCACCTTGTAGCTGAGGTTGCAGAGAAAGGATTGAGGAATCTGTGTCCTCAGACTCCAGTGGACTGGACTGTGTGGGGGGGGGGGGGGGGGGGGGGAGAATATCATATAAAGGTAGGATAGATTGGAATAGGGGGTAGGATAGAAGGGCAGGCAAATTGGAGATGGTGGGGGATATGAAATAGAAGGAAAGGGGGCTGTGGGAGGAAAAAAGAGTGGCGTGGAGTGGTATGGAGTCATCTGCCGTGTTTAAAATTCAGCAAGTGAAGAGCGCTAACCGCCATCAATTGTCTTCCTGTCCACAGGGTTTTGGATGGACATCGGGCAACCCAAAGACTTCCTGACCGGCATGTGCATGTACCTGCAGTCTGTGAGACACAAACACCCCGACTGGCTCCACGCCGGGCCCGGTTTTGCAGGAAACGTCTTGGTGGTAAGATGATGTAAACATCCTGTGGGGGCGGGGTTGTAATTGGGTGACACTGCTTAGTGATGTGTATGGAGAGGGGGGGGGGGGAGCTGCTGTATGTCTGACCTCATATCACACCCCTCCGGTGCTGTACTCTGCTGCCACCATGAGGAGAGAACAGCAACTACAGGCCAGAGGAAACCTTCCCTTTTCTAGGGACCTATTTATTATTATTCATTAGGGACAGAAAAATCAGAGCTTCTCCTCTCACTGCCTTTTTATTTGACAAAAAATTGAGATTCTGGTTGAAATAAAATGGTCCCCCCCCCCATGGCCATTAATATTAGGTTGTGTGTAGCTATAACATTCCCCACCCTGGGAAGGCTTCCCTTCTTTTTTGAAGTGTCTGTGGGCATTTGTGAGGTCAGGTACTGATGTTGGATGAGAAGCCCTGGCTCCCTATTGGCTTTCTGGTTTTGTTCAGTAGGGATGAGGTCAGGGCTCTGTGCAGGACACTCAAGTTCCTCCACACCAAAGCGGTCTTTATGGAGCTGGCTTTGTACACGGAAAACATGCTGGAACAGAAGAGGGTCTTCACCAAACTGTTACTACAATGTTGGAAGAGCGGAATTGTCTACAACAGTGGTCATCAACTCCCGTCCTCAGGGCCCACTAACAGGCCAGGTTTGCAAGATAACTGAAACGCATGACAGGTGATATCATTTGCTGCTCGGTGATTGCCGTATTCTAGTCTGAATCTCCCCCAAGGTAATACATAAAACCTGGCCTGTTAGTGGGCTCTGAGGACAGGAGTTGATGACCATTGGTCTCCAATGTCTGTATGATGGAGAATTAATTGTACCCTTCACTGAAACTCATTAGGAAGTGGGTTCAAAAACTTTTGCCCATATAACCGGATGAGGGGAGGCGGGGGTCTCTACATCTCCTTTGCACTCAGTGATGATCTAGTGTAGATCCCTCTCCTCCATTCTGAATGCACACCGCTCCATGACTTCTCTATTATCTCCTGTAGGATCCCACTGCCAAGATCGGGGAAAATTGCTGCATTGGGCCCAATGTGACGATCGGGCCAGGCGTGACGGTGGAGGACGGAGTGCGGATAAAGCGTTGCACAATCATGAAGGGGTCTCGTATTCGCTCGCACTCCTGGCTGGAGTCCTCTATAGTCGGGTGGAGCTCAGCGGTTGGACAATGGGTGAGTTGGAGCTTCAAAGCTTTTCTACCATCAGTCTAGAAAGCTGCTGCTTTTTATGTTTCCCGCCAGTCTGTGAGCCATGCCGAGATTTACCATTGAGTACAAAGGGTGCTTGTGAGTCTCCCCCCAACTGGGCATTGCATTTGCCCTAATCAGGCCCATACCCTACATGGTGGAGGTCAGTGTTCCAGGTATCCTTTGATCAAGGCCCTGCTGTGTGTTGTAAGGGGCACTGCCATGGGGTACCCAGGGATTTGATTCCTGTCCCATTCTTTCTAAAATCCTTTTTAGATCTTGTAATACAGAATTCAGAGGTTGGCAGAATAGCTCCACCTAAGGCCCCTTTCACATGTGCGGACCGCGCGTCCGTTTTTTTTACAAATCCGTTTTTGTTCGGACAGAAGAAAACCCTATTTTTCTTTCGTCCGGCGGATCGGATCAGATGCATACGGACAGACAGTCCATATTCATCCGATTCCCCCATAGGGGAGAGCGGAGGAAAGACAGGGAGGTCTCTGCACAGTGTGCGGGGACCGCCCTGTCCGCCGACAGCTCAGAGGGGATTACGGATGATCTCCGCTGAGCCGGCGGACACAAAAATGGTCCGCTCCGTGTGAAAGGACCCTAAAACTAAAAGTATGTTAGAATACAAACAGGTTCTGTAAGTCTTCCTGGAAAAAGGCACCTTGGGGCTATCCCGCAGTCATGCCCTGTTTGTTACTGCAGCGCATAGACGTTGCAATGAGCTTGCCTTGTATTTTGGTGGCTTGGTAAAGCCCTCAGTCTTCTGAAGAGACCCTGTCCCTTCCAGAGACTTCATTCTCAACAGAGCCACAAAGTGTGCTGCAGAATCCCCAAATCCCCTCCAGAACCCCCATCTTCCTAAAGTGCACCCCCCCCCCCCCAACAGTGTTCCACAGTGCCTACCAATTGTGAGCTCTACAGTGCCCTTAGTCCTCTGAAGAGACCCTGTCCCCTCCAGACTTTTTTTTTTGCAGCTCAAAAACGTCATTTTGGGCATGAGGCCATAGACTAACATGGAGAGCCGTTTTTAAGCTGCAAAAAACGCTCAGAAAAGTGGCTGTAAACCGCCAGTGGAAATGAGCCCTAAAAGGTTTTAATAAGGTTAGGAACCCCAACCCCCCGTGTGAGACACACACACTGGTAATACAATGCAACAACTTATATAGGAGTTATGAAGTCTTCGCTTAGTATGTAGAAGGCCACTTATTAATTTTGATGGGTGAGGGGACGGGCGTTAAGCTAATCATATACGACTAGATTATTTTTTCAAGGTGGTTGGTGTTTATAGGACCACCCGTGGCTTGAATTTCAGCCGATTCTGCAGCCTTGGTTCTCTATGCCCAGGCCTCCTGCTGTCTCTTCGACGTTGTGCCCGTACTACGAACATCGAGTGCTGAACAATACCTGTGATTTTTATTTTTTTTTTTAATCATCGCTCTTGCCGTAGTTCGGAATGCGATTGGTTGCTATGGTTACCGTAGTTCACAAATCTTCATTGTTTGTAAATGTAAGGCGCGGAGTGTGACGGTTCCGTCTTTTTGCATTTCAGGTACGGATGGAGAACGTGACCGTGTTGGGCGAGGATGTTATTGTGAACGATGAGCTTTATCTGAACGGAGCCAACGTCTTACCCCACAAGTGCATCGCAGAGTCGGTGCCGGAACCCCGAATTATAATGTAGAGACGCCACGGAACTCTCTAGGACTGCAGACTGAGATTTTATGTTAATGTTTACAAGCACTGCTCTCCTTTACCCCCCTGGAGTCCCCAGCAACCAGTGCCAAACTCACCTGGGATCAGTACGGGTGGGGGGGTGTCCCTTGTCTGCACTCTCTATGGAGGGGAGGGGAGGGGAGGGGAGGGGAGGGGAGGGGAGGGGGGGGGGGGGGGAAAGAATCTTTCTTCTGATCATACTATGGGGTGTTCTCTCTCCTGTACATAGTAATGGGGTGGTGGTGTCCAATAGACTCTCCTCCATAGTGAGTAAAGAACTCTCTATGGAGGAGAGAGGGGGGCAAGGGTGGGTGTGTCTCGCTTCTATCCATAGTATGGGGGGGGGTTGTCTCACTTCTGTTCATAGGATGGAGGGTTGGTCTATGTCCTGTACATTTGGGAGTCTCTCCCCTCCTGTTCCATGGGGGAGATTTCTTTCCTACTCCCCTGCACTCTGTATTTGAGTGCTCTCTCTTTCTATGTCTTAGTATGTGGAAGGAGGGGGGGATCTCCTGTTTCCTCTTCACTCAGTATACAGAAGGAGAGGGTCTCTCTCTTGCCTGCACTTAGTATGCACAATTGTGCAATCTCTCTCCTGTACTCAGTATATGGTGGTGGGTCCTCCTCTGTATGCAGTGGTTTGGGGGGGGGGGGTTTCCACTCTCAATGTGATGGGGTGTCCCTCTCTCCTGTACTCAGTATAGGGCGGTAGGTCTCCCTCTGCATGCAGTGGTTTGGGGGGTCTTCCACTCATATGATGGGGTGTCTCTCTCTCCTGTACTTGGTATATGGTGGTCGGTCTCCCTCTGCATGTAGTGGTTTGGGGGAGTCTTCCACTCTCAGTATAGGATGGGGTGTTCCTCTCTCCTGTACTCAGTATATAGTGGTGGGTCTCACTTTGCTGCACTCAGTATGCAGTGGGATGGAGTTGCCCTCTTTCCTGCACTCTGCATGTGGTGGTTTGGGTCCCCCCCCCCCCGTATATGATGGGGTGTTCCTCTCCCCTATACTCATATGATGTGGGGGTCTCTCTCTTCTGCATTTGGTAGGGGTGAGACTTCTCTTCTGTACATATTGGGGTTATTGTCCCCCCCCCCCCCCCCCCCCAAGTATGTGGGGGCCTCACATGTGCCTTATAATGGAAGAAATTAAGATTATAATGGCAGACAACCCACCCTGATCTTCCTATTCCCACCTTGTATAGAACCACTGAAGGATTTCTCACTGCTAATCTCTGGAGGGGCCTCAGTCACTTATAGTTATGCCCTAGAGGGGGCCCCCCAGTTCATGGCTGTCATCAGTATATAACAAAGCTGCCAGCACAGAGAGGGTTACCCATACTACAGACTGGGATCGTGTGCTCTCTCATTGGAGGAACTGCCTGGATTAGATTTTTTTTTTTATTATGTAAAATAGTCACTGGATCCGCCTCCATTAGTCGGGGGGATGCTGCGTCCATCCGATATCCTCGGTGACCGCAGCAGAGAAGATTCCCCAGAACAGGCGACGAGCCAGACGTTTACAAATGGGAAGAACTGACCAAAGTCTATGGCGGGAATGAATGCAAGAATTAAATATATATTATATAAAAAAAAAAACCCAGGTGAGAAGCCTTTACCTGGAAGCTGACATCTTCCCTTTGACTTGGTAGGGTGAAGAAAAATAAATAGATAAAAAAAAATCATATATATATATAAAAATAAAAAATAATAACCATTTCCGAGTTGGATTAAATCCCCAACTCTGTCAATGAAGCCGATATGCGGCCCCCTGCACTGCAAGAACGCCCACTTCCACCTGAGGCTTCTCACACCTGTAAAGCTTTATTTAAACAATATATATAATATATTGATCACTTACAGGTTATTTTCATATAAATTGTGACTCTTGTACTGGAGGGGGGAGGGGGGGGGGGGTGGGGGGTACTTTCATACCAGGCCCCATTGGGGTTGCAATATCATGTGGGGGCCCCATGATTTCTAATAGTGGATAAGATTAGTTACATAAGCGCTGATATTAAATAAGAGGAAAGCAACTGCAACTATTCACAAGTGCTCCGACACTAATAAAGAATTATATATAATAATAACAGTGCCCTAAACCCAAAAGAATACAATATATGATGCAATAAATCTAAAAATATAAATTGTGGTGCTATACAGATACAATTTTTTTTTTAAACTTTAGTAATAAACGTGAATTTTAATGGAGACATTGAAATTCACATTTATCACTGAAGTTCTCATTTGTATCTGTTTTGCACAACAATATATATATATTGCATTGTATATTTTATTATTCTTTTGGGTTTAGTGGCCCTTTTCTTTTGGCTGGGGGTAGATAATATCAGGCAGTCAGTGTGAAAGGGGGCAATAGGACCCTCTGCCGGGATCTCTCCCCCATTTATTGGGGCTTCAGCTCCTCCAGACACGTCTGCTGGAACCCCGGACAACCTACAAAGCTGAACGGGCTCCACCAGAACCGGTGTCAGCTGTGGGGCCCGGCGGGGGATCAGCAGGAGAAGACCAGGGTGATAAGTGAGGGATCACTGTATGAATTGATACAATGTGAGAACATGGCCTGGCTAATGATGAGTATGAGAGTGATTGAAGGAGGAGGGGCCCTGTAGATGACCCCCCCCTTTATTTCTGGTTGTACACCCCCCCCTCACTGGTAACAGGTTGTCCCAGTCACCATTTCTGGTCTGTATGTAAAGACGAGGAACAAGATCAATATTATACAATATCGGGATTCACAGACTGAAATCTATAGAAATCGGCTTCTATGGGGGGAGGGGGGATGGAGGGGGAGGCGTCGGACCGATGAAATAAATCCTCCATGTTTTTACGTTAAGCGTTTTGTTCAAAATGAATTGAATTGGGATTTTTATCTTTTGATTTCTACAACATAATGAAAAGGAATATTTATGTGTATAAAACAATCATTGAAAAGAATAATTGGATCTGTGTTTATTTTTTTTAAGTGTTTCTGTCAAATCTATATTTGTATCCAGGGGGGGGGGGGGTAATATTCCTGATGACATTCTCAGGCCTGCTTTCTGCTATACAGTGGCTGCACTTTACCACTCCTCCCCCACCATACACATATACTCACTAAAACAATGCTCTCCCTATGCGGCTGTCGTCTTATCTCTGCAATTTAAAGTGTTAATTCACCTTTTCAAGAAATAGATGACCTAACCCCGTTCACCCTCCCCACCCCCCATGGTCCCTGCTGTACTTACCTCCAGGGATACTGTTAGTTGGTAAGGTGAGTCTGCCGGTGTATATTCGAGTGATTCCCAGATTAACCACAAGATGGGGGTGTCAGAGGAGCAGCACAATAACAGATGATGTTAAACAGAGTAAATAGATACCCAACATGTCACGCTTTTTAAAAAAATTGCTCATGCTTGTGGAATAGGCGGTGCTTTAAAATTTTTTTTTTTACAGGTTATCTGTTTATCTGTTACAGAGGAGGTCTGGCGCTAGAATTATTGCTCTCGTTATAACTGCGGCGATACCTCACATGTGTGGTGCGAACACCGTTTACATACACAAACGAGGACGATTTAATTTTTATTTATTTTTTTATAATTTATTTTTATTTTTTTAACTGTCCCTTTAATGGTGTTTTAATCATTCTTATTCCTATCACAAGAAATGTAATCATTCCATGTGATAGAAATACAGAATGACAGGCTACTCCGTCCTACACGTTTCGTCACCACAGGACTTCTCCCCCTCCCTCCCCCCTCCCTACCTCTCCCTACCCCTCACTCACTCCCTCTCTCCCCCTAACCGTCACTGCCTCCCTCTCTCTCCCTACCCCTCCCCCTTCCCCTTCCTCCACCTCTCCCTTCTCACTCCCCCTTCCCTCCCTCTCCCTTCTCACTCCCCCTTCCCTCCCTCTCTCTTCTCACTCCCTCTCACTCCCCCCTACCCCCCCCTCTCACTCCCCCTACCCCTCCTTCTCGCTCTCACCCCCTCCCTACCCCTCACCCTCTCCCCCCTACCCTCTCCCCCCTCACCCTCCTACCCCTCACCCTCTCCCCCCTCACTCCCTCTCCCTACCCGTAACCCCCCTACCCCTCACTCCGCTCCCTTGCCCCCTCCTCCTTGCCAAATCTCTCCTCTAGCCTTGAAAGCCTTAGATTAAAAAAAACATCGATCTCTTGCTTGATAATTCAACTAATAGTAAAGTCAAAGGGGGTGAATACTTATGCAACATAAACACGAGCCTGATTTTCACTTTGATATCATGGCTGATGATCTATATATAGAACAGTGTTTCTCAACTCCAGTCCTCAAGGCGCCCCCAACAGGTCATGTTTTCAGACTTTCCATTATTTTGCACAGGTGATTTGATCAGTTTCACTGCCTTAGTAATTCCCACAGCCTTTTCATCTGAGGGAAATCCTGAAAATATGACCCGTTTGACCTGCAGTTGAGAAACACCGATACCGATCAATGACTAACAGAAGAAGGAACTATTAAACAATTCGGAAAACCCCATGGGGGTGAATACTTATGCAAATTTCTGTACTTTCCCCAGCACCCCTCAACCCGTTGGGTGCCGGCCCCCCTCCCTCCCCGGCGAGGAAATGAGAGCCTGGAGCACACAGAATTTTTAGACGGATAAATAATTTAATACTCTGCTCTGTGACCACTCACAGATATAAATGATAAAAATGCATCTTGTAAACACTCTGCTGCAGGGAAACAATCTCCCAGAATTCCTCTGCTGCTCGGGGGAGGCCTCATGTGCCCACCGCAGGCGCCAAGCGACCCGCAGAAGGTGCGCGGAGGCAGATTGGGCCGGTGTTCTGACAAAATGGCGGACCTGGCAGAATGAGCAACCCGCGTCACTTCTGTTTTCATTAAACCATCAAGAATTGCAGATTTTGATGATGTTTGGACACAACTCCGGCGCAGGATTGTTACACCGCTCCGAAACCAACCAAGAAAAATGGCCGCCTCCAGGGACAACTTTGTCCTCGTTAGCCGCTGTGCTGTGAAAACAGCAAAATCTTCCTGTACCAGACTGGATTCGGTTGCCGGTGTCCCATCCCAACACCAAATTCGTCCAAATCAGTAATTACAGCAAAACCTCGGATTGCGAGTAAAACGGTTAACAAGCGTTTCTTTTTTTAAATCCTGACTCGGTTTGCGAGTGTAGTCTTGAAAAACTAGCAGGATTCAAGCCACAGTGGTGTGCAGTACCGCATTTGGCCTGTGATGCGGGGGCGCTGGAGCGGTTCGGAAATACTCGGAAAAATTAAAAAAATACTCTGTCCCCGAGCCTCTTCCCGGGTTCAGCCGGGTTGTCCCCGAGCCTTTTCCCGGGTTCAGCCGGGCTGTGCCCAAGCTTTTTCCTGGGTTCAGCCGGGCTGTCCCCGAGCCTTTTCCCGGGTTCAGCCGGGCTGTCCCCGAGCCTTTTCCCGGGTTCAGCCGGGCTTGTCCCCGAGCCTTTTCCCGGGTTCAGCCGGGCTTGTCCCCGAGCCTTTTCCCGGGTTCAGCCGGGCTTGTCCCCGAGCCTTTTCCCGGGTTCAGCCGGGCTTGTCCCCGAGCCTTTTCCCGGGTTCAGCCGGGCTTGTCCCCGAGCCTTTTCCCGGGTTCAGCCGGGCTTGTCCCAGAGCCTCTTCCCGGGTTCAGCCGGGCTTGTCCCAGAGCCTCTTCCCGGGTTCAGCCGGGCTTGTCCCAGAGCCTCTTCCCGGGTTCAGCCGGGCTTGTCCCAGAGCCTTTTCCCGGGTTCAGCCGGGCTTGTCCCCGAGCCTTTTCCCGGGTTCAGCCGGGCTTGTCCCCGAGCCTTTTCCCGGGTTCAGCCGGGCTTGTCCCCGAGCCTTTTCCCAGGTTCAGCCGGGCTTGTCCCCGAGCCTTTTCCCAGGTTCAGCCGGGCTGTCCCCGAGCCTTTTCCCAGGTTCAGCCGGGCTGTCCCCGAGCCTTTTCCCAGGTTCAGCCGGGCTTGTCCCCGAGCCTTTTCCCAGGTTCAGCCGGGCTGTCCCCGAGCCTTTTCCCAGGTTCAGCCGGGCTGTCCCCGAGCCTTTTCCCAGGTTCAGCCGGGCTGTCCCCGAGCCTTTTCCCAGGTTCAGCCAGGCTGTCCCCGAGCCTTTTCCCAGGCTCTCCGGTGCCCCACCTCTGGCCACATGCGGTACTGCATGCCATAGAAGTCAATGCGGAACGAATTGTTTCCAATTCCATTGACTTCTATGGGGAAACTTGCTTTAATATGCAAGTGCTTTGGATTACGAGCGTTCTCCTGGAACGGATTATACTCGTAATCCAAGGTTCCGCTTTACTTGATGGTTTAAAGAAAGCGGAAGTGACGCGGGTTTCAATTTTCTGCCGCGTCGCCCATTTTGTCGGGACACCGGGCGCAGCAGCAAGAAGGTTAATAATACAAGTACACACAACACACGCCGCTTCCTCCCCCACTCCCGACACAGCCTGCCACATGGAGCGGCAGCCCGTCCAATCAGAAAACAGGGGGGAGCGCAGGAACTGCACATTTAAATAAACATTTAAAAAATAAAGCTGTAAACGCAATAACTCCCCCCCCCTCTCGTGTGCTAGGGGGGGAAACGTTGACACGGCTCCGCAGGGGCGGGGCTAGGTGGCCGTCGGCTTCTCGTAGTCCTCCACCCCAGTGATGGTGGCCTTACAGAAGAAGCAGTCTTTGTTATTCATCAGATGTTGATTGATGCACGCCCTGCAGGGGGGGGGGGGGGGACACGGAAGAAATGCTTTAATGGGGTGCAGTGCGGAAAGCGGGAAGGAGGGGGCGGGTCACAGGAAATGCATGCGTTTTGCGGGTCCACATAATTTCTAAGGGGTCTACAGGGGCCGATTTACTAAAACTGGAGAGTGTAAAATCTGGTGCAGCTCTGCATGGGGGCCAATCAGCTTTTACCTTCGGCTCGTTCAATTAGGCTTTGCCGGTAAAACCCGGAAGCAGATTGGTTTCTATGCTGAGCTGCACCAGATTTTTCACTCTCCGGGATACAACTATGCCTGAAAATGCCTAGGTGCCTGGCTGCCACAACGACCCATCCCCAACCTTAACCAACGCCGCTCAGCCACCCCATCCCCAACGCCGCTCAGCCACCCCATCCCCAACGCCGCTCAGCCACCCCATCCCCAACGACGCTCAGCCACCCCATCCCCAACGACGCTCAGCCACCCCATCCCCAACGACGCTCAGCCACCCCATCCCCAACGACGCTCAGCCACCCCATCCCCAACGACGCTCAGCCACCCCATCCCCAACGACCTCACCCCCCATCCCCAACGACGCTCAGCCACCCCATCCCCAACGACGCTCAGCCACCCCATCCCCAACGACGCTCAGCCACCCCATCCCCAACGACGCTCAGCCACCCCATCCCCAACGACGCTCAGCCACCCCATCCCCAACGACGCTCAGCCACCCCATCCCCACGACGCTCAGCCACCCCATCCCCAACGACGCTCAGCCACCCCATCCCCAACGACGCTCAGCCACCCCATCCCCAACGACGCTCAGCCACCCCATCCCCAACGACGCTCAGCCACCCCATCCCCAACGACGCTCAGCCACCCCATCCCCAACGACGCTCAGCCACCCCATCCCCAACGACGCTCAGCCACCCCATCCCCAACGACGCTCAGCCACCCCATCCCCAACGACGCTCAGCCACCCCATCCCCAACGACGCTCAGCCACCCCATCCCCAACGACGCTCAGCCACCCCATCCCCAACGACGCTCAGCCACCCCATCCCCAACGACGCTCAGCCACCCCATCCCCAACGACGCTCAGCCACCCCATCCCCAACGACGCTCAGCCACCCCATCCCCAACGACGCTCAGCCACCCCATCCCCAACGACGCTCAGCCACCCCATCCCCAACGACGCTCAGCCACCCCATCCCCAACGACGCTCAGCCACCCCATCCCCAACGACGCTCAGCCACCCCATCCCCAACGACGCTCAGCCACCCCATCCCCAACGACGCTCAGCCACCCCATCCCCAACGACGCTCCCCAACGACGCTCAGCCACCCCCATCCCCAACGACGCTCAGCCACCCCCATCCCCAACGACGCTCAGCCACCCCCATCCCCAACGACGCTCAGCCACCCCATCCCCAACGACGCTCAGCCACCCCATCCCCAACGACGCTCAGCCAACCTTCACCAACGATTGCCACAACGACCTTCTTACTTTAAAGCTTTGCCTGACCTGCATTTTTACTTGAGGTCAGGGTATAAAAGCCACTGGATTGTCATGACAGCCAGGCAACTAGTATTTTAGAAGAAGCGGCAACAGGCAGTTGAGGTTTCAGTGAAGTTGGGGGAAGGGGGAGAGCGGCGGTACTCACTTGCAGGACTTGTGGGAACAAGGGCGGAACATGGCGGAGATGTTGTGAGCGTAGCAGATGGGGCACAGGTCCTCCTCACTGGTTGGCTGAAATAATAAAAAAAAAAAAAATCACATCATAAATGGTGACTTAGGACACATCTGTTCGCAGCGCTGCAGCGGGCGTGTACGTGGGGGGGACTGGGCTGTGCGGCGGCTGGAAGGTGATGCAGGATATAAAGGAGCATTAATAATGCAGAGGGCTCCGGGCAGCTGCACTTCCCCTGCGAGGATCACATTCTCCTAACAAAACTATTTTTATGCCGATCTGCAGTAAACCGATCACTTCGTCAGCAGGAAAGGTCAGCGAGTCTCCGAGAGAGGAACGGCTGCTGCACAAAACCCCACCATTGGCAACGACACTCAGCCACCCCATCTCCAACCCAACCCAACCTTCACCAACGACTCTCAGCCACCCCACCTCCAACCTTCTCCGACACTCAGCCACCCCACCTCCAACCTTCTCCGACACTCAGCCACCCCATCTCCAACCCAACCCAACCCAACCCAACCCAACCTTCACCAACGACTCTCCGCCACCCCACCTCCAACCTTCTCCCACACTCAGCCACCCCAACCTTCACCGACACTCAGCCACCCCATCTCCAAGCCAACCCAACCTTCACTAACGGCTCTCAGACACCCCATCCCCAACCCAACCCTCACTGACTCTCAGCCACCCCCCCCACAACCAACCTTCACCGACGACTCTCAGCCACCCCACCACCAACCTTCACCAACACTTAGCCACCCCATCTCCAACCCAACCCAACCTTCACCGACGACTCTCAGCCACCCCACCACCAACCTTCACCAACACTTAGCCACCCCACCCCCAACCTTCACCAACACTTAGCCACCCCACCCCCAACCTTCACCAACACTTAGCCACCCCACCCCCAACACTTAGCCACCCCACCCCCAACCTTCACCGACACTCAGCCACCCCATCTCCAATCCAACCTTCACCAACAACTCTCAGCCACCCCACCCCCAACCTTCACTGACACTCAGCCACCCCATCCCCAACCCAACCCTCACTGACTCTCAGCCACCCCCCCCACAACCAACCTTCACCGACGACTCTCAGCCACCCCACCACCAACCTTCACCGACACTTAGCCACCCCATCTCCAACCCAACCCAACCTTCACCGACGACTCTCAGCCACCCCACCACCAACCTTCACCGACACTTAGCCATCCCATCTCCAACCCAACCCAACCCAACCCAACCTTCACCGACGACTCTCAGCCACCCCACCACCAACCTTCACCGACACTTAGCCACCCCATCTCCAACCCAACCCAACCTTCACCAACGACTCTCAGCCACCCCACCCCCAACCTTCACCAACACTTAGCCACCCCACCCCCAACACTTAGCCACCCCACCCCCAACCTTCACCGACACTCAGCCACCCCATCTCCAATCCAACCTTCACCAACAACTCTCAGCCACCCCACCCCCAACCTTCACTGACACTCAGCCACCCCATCCCCAACCCAACCCTCACTGACTCTCAGCCACCCCCCCCACAACCAACCTTCACCGACGACTCTCAGCCACCCCACCACCAACCTTCACCAACACTTAGCCACCCCACCCCCAACCTTCACCAACACTTAGCCACCCCACCCCCAACACTTAGCCACCCCACCCCCAACCTTCACCGACACTCAGCAACCCCATCTCCAATCCAACCTTCACCAACGACTCTCAGCCACCCCACCCCCAACCTTCACCTACACTTAGCCACCCCACCCCCAACCTTCACCAACACTTAGCCACCCCACCCCCAACACTTAGCCACCCCACCCCCAACCTTCACCGACACTCAGCCACCCCATCTCCAACCCAACCTTCACCAACGACTCTCAGCCACCCCACCTCCAACCTTCTCCGACACTCAGCCACCCCACCTCCAACCTTCTCCGACACTCAGCCACCCCATCTCCAACCCAACCCAACCCAACCCAACCTTCACCAACGACTCTCCGCCACCCCACCTCCAACCTTCTCCCACACTCAGCCACCCCACCTCCAACCTTCTCCGACACTCAGCCACCCCATCTCCAACCCAACCCAACCCAACCCAACCTTCACCAACGACTCTCCGCCACCCACCTCCAACCTTCTCCCACACTCAGCCACCCCAACCTTCACCGACACTCAGCCACCCCATCTCCAAGCCAACCCAACCTTCACTAACGGCTCTCAGACACCCCATCCCCAACCCAACCCTCACTGACTCTCAGCCACCCCCCCCACAACCAACCTTCACCGACGACTCTCAGCCACCCCACCACCAACCTTCACCAACACTTAGCCACCCCATCTCCAACCCAACCCAACCTTCACCGACGACTCTCAGCCACCCCACCACCAACCTTCACCAACACTTAGCCACCCCACCCCCAACCTTCACCAACACTTAGCCACCCCACCCCCAACCTTCACCAACACTTAGCCACCCCACCCCCAACACTTAGCCACCCCACCCCCAACCTTCACCGACACTCAGCCACCCCATCTCCAATCCAACCTTCACCAACAACTCTCAGCCACCCCACCCCCAACCTTCACTGACACTCAGCCACCCCATCCCCAACCCAACCCTCACTGACTCTCAGCCACCCCCCCCACAACCAACCTTCACCGACGACTCTCAGCCACCCCACCACCAACCTTCACCGACACTTAGCCACCCCATCTCCAACCCAACCCAACCTTCACCGACGACTCTCAGCCACCCCACCACCAACCTTCACCGACACTTAGCCATCCCATCTCCAACCCAACCCAACCCAACCCAACCTTCACCGACGACTCTCAGCCACCCCACCACCAACCTTCACCGACACTTAGCCACCCCATCTCCAACCCAACCCAACCTTCACCAACGACTCTCAGCCACCCCACCCCCAACCTTCACCAACACTTAGCCACCCCACCCCCAACACTTAGCCACCCCACCCCCAACCTTCACCGACACTCAGCCACCCCATCTCCAATCCAACCTTCACCAACAACTCTCAGCCACCCCACCCCCAACCTTCACTGACACTCAGCCACCCCATCCCCAACCCAACCCTCACTGACTCTCAGCCACCCCCCCCACAACCAACCTTCACCGACGACTCTCAGCCACCCCACCACCAACCTTCACCAACACTTAGCCACCCCACCCCCAACCTTCACCAACACTTAGCCACCCCACCCCCAACACTTAGCCACCCCACCCCCAACCTTCACCGACACTCAGCAACCCCATCTCCAATCCAACCTTCACCAACGACTCTCAGCCACCCCACCCCCAACCTTCACCGACACTTAGCCACCCCACCCCCAACCTTCACCAACACTTAGCCACCCCACCCCCAACACTTAGCCACCCCACCCCCAACCTTCACCGACACTCAGCCACCCCATCTCCAATCCAACCTTCACCAACAACTCTCAGCCACCCCACCCCCAACCTTCACTGACACTCAGCCACCCCATCCCCAACCCAACCCTCACTGACTCTCAGCCATCCCCCCCACAACCAACCTTTACCGATGACTCTCAGCCACCCCACCCCCAACCTTCACCGACACTCAGCCACCCCATCTCCAACCCAACCTTCACCAACGACTCTCAGCCACCCCACCCCCAACCTTCACCGACACTCAGCCACCCCATCTCCAAGCCAACCCAACCTTCACCAACGACTCTCAGCCACCCCATTTCCAAGCCAACCCAACCTTCACCAACGACTCTCAGCCACCCCATCTCCAAGCCAACCCAACCTTCACCAACGACACTCAGCCACCCCACCTCCAACCTTCTCCGACACTCAGCCACCCCATCTCCAACCCAACCCAACCTTCACCAACGACACTCAGCCACCCCACCTCCAACCTTCTCCGACACTCAGCCATCCCACCTCCAACCTTCCCCGACACTCAGCCACCCCACCCCCAACCTTCACCGACACTCAGCCACCCCATCTCCAAGCCAACCCAACCCAACCTTCACTAACGACTCTCAGCCACCCCACCCCCAACCCAACCCTCACTGACTCTCAGCCACCCCCCCACAACCAACCTTCACCGACGACTCTCAGCCACCCCACCACCAACCTTCACCAACACTTAGCCACCCCATCTCCAACCCAACCCAACCTTCACCGACGACTCTCAGCCACCCCACCACCAACCTTCACCGACACTTAGCCACCCCATCTCCAACCCAACTTTCACCAACGACTCTCAGCCACCCCACCCCCAACCTTCACCGACACTTAGCCACCCCATCCCCAACCCAACCCTCACTGACTCTCAGCCACCCCCCCCACAACCAACCTTCACCGATGACTCTCAGCCACCCCACCCCCAACCTTCACCGACACTCAGCCACCCCATCTCCAAGCCAACCCAACCTTCACCAACGACTCTCAGCCAACCCATCCCCAACCTAACCCAACCCTCACTGACTCTCAGCCACCCCCTCCCCCCCCCCCCCCACAACCAACCTTCACCGACGACTCTCAGCCACCCCATCCCCAACCTTCACCGACACTCAGCCACCCCATCTCCAATCCAACCTTCACCAACAACTCTCAGCCACCCCACCCCCAACCTTCACTGACACTCAGCCACCCCATCCCCAACCCAACCCTCACTGACTCTCAGCCACCCCCCCCACAACCAACCTTCACCGACGACTCTCAGCCACCCCACCACCAACCTTCACCAACACTTAGCCACCCCACCCCCAACCTTCACCAACACTTAGCCACCCCACCCCCAACACTTAGCCACCCCACCCCCAACCTTCACCGACACTCAGCCACCCCATCTCCAATCCAACCTTCACCAACGACTCTCAGCCACCCCACCCCCAACCTTCACCGACACTTAGCCACCCCACCCCCAACCTTCACCAACACTTAGCCACCCCACCCCCAACACTTAGCCACCCCACCCCCAACCTTCACCGACACTCAGCCACCCCATCTCCAATCCAACCTTCACCAACAACTCTCAGCCACCCCACCCCCAACCTTCACTGACACTCAGCCACCCCATCCCCAACCTTCAACAACTCTCAGCCACCCCACCCTGACGCTCAGCCACCCCATCCCCAACCTTCACCGACGATGCTCAGCCACCCCATCCCCCAACCTTCACCGACGACGCTCAGCCACCCCATCCCCCAACCTTCACCGACGACGCTCAGCCACCCCACCCAGACGCTCAGCCACCCCATCCCCAACCTTCACCGACGACGCTCAGCCACCACATCCCCAACCTTCACCCACACTCAGCCACCCCATCCCCAACGACGCTCAGCCACCCCACCCCACCCCGACGACGCTCAGCCACCCCAACGACACTCAGCCACCTCACCCCGATGCTCAGCCACCATCAGCTACTGCACCACATCATGCCACTCTGCCATCATCCACCACATCCTGCCACTTCGCCATCATCCACCACATCCCATCAGCCACCGCACAACACCCTGCTCCCGAGGCTGCGATCTGGGACAAACGCAGACCCCATAAAATACTGAGATGACACTTACCTGAGTGGTGGCCGCTGCCTGTTTGGACTCCTCACTCAGATGCACCAACATCCGGCTCACCTTACTCAGCTCCTCGGTAGTGATGTAATCTGTGTCTGTACGGAGAAAATTAAAAATGACATCACAATTTCGAATTCCCAGCAATGTACAAAAATTCAACAAACAAGCCGTGAGATGCTGGATTCAAGTCGATTAACACAAAATGTGCTGAAACATCTGCAGCTTATTAGTTGGCGAGAATGGCAACTTGTTTTTTCTTCTTCTTCTACTCATACTGATTAGTTGCTTCAGATGGATCCACTCCACCTAAATCGGACTTCTCCCATTGTGGGTGGAGCGAGCAGCTGATTTTTATGGCTGTTGTGTATTTTGTATGGTGGTCTCCCTCATCCCTTATGGCAATTGTGGTCACTACATCCACTTTCCTGACCTCTACATATATTCATGCAGCGTCCCCTAGAGGGCGCCGGGTTATTTATTCTGGTATCTTTGCTGCCTCTAGTGCAGGGGTCTCAAACTGGCGGCCATCCAGCTGTTGCAAAACTACAAGTCCCATCATGCTTCTGCCTGTGGGAGCCATGCTTGTAACTGTCAGCCTTGCAATGGCTCATGGGACTTCACCAACGACTCTCAGCCACTCCATTTCCAAGCCAAGCCAACCCAACCTTCACCAACGACTCTCAGCCACCCCATTTCCAAGCCAACCCAACCTTCACCAACGACTCTCAGCCACCCCATCCCCAACCTAACCCAACCCTCACTGACTCTCAGCCACCCCCCCCCCCCCCACAACCAACCTTCACCGACGACTCTCAGCCACCCCACCCCCAACCTTCAACAACTCTCAGCCACCCCACCCTGACGCTCAGCCACCCCATCCCCAACCTTCACCGACGACGCTCAGCCACCCCATCCCCAACCTTCACCGACGACGCTCAGCCACCCCATCCCCAACCTTCACCGACGACGCTCAGCCACCCCACCCAGAGGCTCAGCCACCCCATCCCCAACCTTGTAATCTGTGTCTGTACGGAGAAAATTAAAAATGACATCACAATTTCGAATTCCCAGCAATGTACAAAAATTCAACAAACAAGCCGTGAGATGCTGGATTCAAGTCGATTAACACAAAATGTGCTGAAACATCTGCAGCTTATTAGTTGGCGAGAATGACAACTTTTTTTTTCTTCTTCTTCTACTCATACTGATTAGTTGCTTCAGATGGATCCACTCCACCTAAATCGGACTTCTCCCATTGTGGGTGGAGCGAGCAGCTGATTTTTATGGCTGTTGTGTATTCTGTATGGTGGTCTCCCTCATCCCTTATGGCAATTGTGGTCACTACATCCACTTTCCTGACCTCTACATATATTCATGCAGCGTCCCCTAGAGGGCGCCGGGTTATTTATTCTGGTATCTTTGCTGCCTCTAGTGCAGGGGTCTCAAACTAGCAGCCATCCAGCTGTTGCAAAACTACAAGTCCCATCATGCTTCTGCCTGTGGGAGCCATGCTTGTAACTGTCAGCCTTGCAATGGCTCATGGGACTTGTAGTTTTTCATCAGCTGGAGGGCCACCAATTTGAGACCCTTGCATTTAGTGGACTCTTAATTGGAAGAGATGGAGAACTGAAGCCGGCGCCAACAGCAGCTCTGCTCACCAATGTTTTTTTTAGGGAGGAAAAGGGGGGTAATAAGGAGGGAGGATAAGGACGAAGAGGAAGAAAGAAAGAACGAAATAAAGAACAAACAAACAAACAAAGAGGAAGAGGAGGAAAAGGAAGAGGAGGAAGAAGAGGAGGAAAAGGAAGAGGAGGAAGAAGAAGAGGAAGGAGAAGAGGAAGGAGAAGAGGAAGGAGAAGATGAGGAAGAAGGAGGAGTAAGAGGAAGAAGAAGGAGGAGTAAGAGGAAGAAGAAGGAGGAGTAAGAGGAAGAAGAAGGAGGAGTAAGAGGAAGAAGAAGGAGGAGGAAGAAGAAGGAGGAGGAAGAGGAGGAAGAAGAAGGAGGAGGAAGAGGAGGAAGAGGAGGAAGAAGAAGGAGGAGGAAGAGGAGGAAGAAGAAGGAGGAGGAAGAGGAGGAGGAAGAAGGAGGAGTAAGAGGAAGAAGAAGGAGTAAGAGGAAGAAGAAGGAGGAGTAAGAGGAGGAAGAAGAAGGAGGAGGAAGAGGAGGAAGAAGAAGGAGGAGGAAGAGGAGGAAGAAGAAGGAGGAGGAAGAGGAGGAAGAAGAAGGAGGAGGAAGAGGAGGAAGAAGAAGGAGGAGGAAGAGGAGGAAGAAGAAGGAGGAGGAAGAAGAAGAAGGAGGAGGAAGAGGAGGAAGAAGGAGGAGGAAGAGGAGGAAGAAGGAGGAGGAAGAAGGAGGAGGAAGAGGAGGAAGAAGGAGGAGGAAGAAGGAGGAGGAAGAAGAGGAGGAAGAAGAGGAGGAAGAAGAGGAGGAAGAGGAGGATGAGGATGAGGATGAGGATGAGGATGAGGAGGAGGAAGAAGAAGATGATGAGGAAGAGGAAGAAGATGATGAGGAAGAGGAAGAAGATGATGAGGAAGAGGAAGAAGATGATGAGGAAGAGGAAGAAGATGATGAGGAAGAGGAAGAAGATGAGGAAGAGGAGGAGGAAGAGGAAGAAGAAGGAGGAGGAGGAGGAAGAGGAGGAGAAGGAAGAGGAGGAGAAGGAAGAGGAAGAAGAGGAAGAGGCAGGAGAAGGAGGAGAAGGAAGGAAGGAAGGAAGGAAGGAAGGAGAAGGAGGGAGGGAGAAGGAGAAGGAGGGAGGGAGAAGGAGAAGGAGAAGGAGGGAGGGAGAAGGAGAAGGAGGGAGGGAGAAGGAGGGAGGGAGAAGGAGGGAGGGAGAAGGAGGGAGGGAGAAGGAGGGAGAAGGAGGGAGGGAGAAGGAGGGAGGGAGGGAGGGAGAAGGAGGGAGGGAGGGAGGGAGGGAGGGAGGGAGGGAGAGAGAGAGAAGGAGGAGGGAGGAAGGAGGAGGGAGGAAGGAGGAGGGAGGAAGGGGAGGAGGAGGGAGGGAAGGGAGGAAAGGGAAGGAGGAGGGCAACATTAATGTTAATTAATATTACAACACCACCAATTGACGATTCAGCCTCACTGAGGCATGAGGCCCCAACGTGGCCGCCATCTGGTATGTTACATACACAGTTAAATGGCAAAGTGGGAGGTTCCAGTTCCTCCATTTTATTGGTCTGTGGGGCAGTTAAAGGGTTACAGGCGAGGAACAAACAAGGACGGCAGCGATGAGATCCTCCAGGGAATTGTGTCCACTCTTCCCCACAGGTCATTTTTCTATCCAGAAATAGAGATTTCTATAAATACTCGGCACATTAATAAAATATCCAGTTCTCTTCACACAATCCGCTCCTGTGCTACTGGGAATGGATCGGTGGATGACGGAGGAAGGGTTCCATGACAGCCAGGTGATATAGGGGAAGGGGGGGGGGGTTACCGTGCCAGTGAAAGGTTAATGGAAAGGGAGTTTATACTGGCCAATAAATGTATGAGTGGGACAACGTGGTGCCTAGAGGATGGATATTACCTAAGGAGGGAGGTGTGGTGGCCAGAAGGTGAATGATTGGACAACCATCCTCTGAGCACCCCCTCAATCATCCATCCTCTGCCCACCACCTATTGGCACACCCCAATCTATCCATTGCTCCTTCATCAGTCATCCTCGTGCACACCACATTGCCCCATTATTAATCCCCTTGGTACCTGTCCAATCATCCATCCTCTGAGCCCCCCAATCATTCATCCTTTGTGCACTACACCACCCTGTTATCCATTCTTATGGGACCCCACCAATACTCACACTTTGGGTACCCCCAATCATCCATCCAATGGGTACTTCACCACCCTGTTATCCATCCTTAGGGGACCCCTCCAATCTTCACCCTCTGGGCACCCCCCTCCACAAATCCTTCATCCTCTGGGCACCAAGCCTTGGATTAACCATCCTCTGACCCAATCATTCATCCTTTGCACCCCCCCCCCCACAATCATCTATCCAATGTGCACTACACAACCCAGTTATTAAGGGACCCCTCCAATCACCCCCTCTGGGCACCCCCCTAATCCTGTATCCTCTGGGCACCAAGCCTTTGATTAACCATCCTCTTAGCACCCCAATCATTCATCCTCTGGGCACCCCCCCCCCCAATATGCACTACACCACCCTGTTATCCATCCTTAGGAGGACCCCTCCAATCCTCTATCCTCTGGGCACCATGCCTTTGGTTAACCATCCTCTGAGCACCCCCACAAAGGCATGGTGCCCAGAGGATAGATGATTTGGGGGGGGGGGGGGGGTTGACCAAAGGATGGATAATGGGAGGTGTGGTGCACATTGGATGGGTCCCTGTGTACATCAGTATATTGGTATTGGGGGGTGGGGTCTCTACGTACCTACAAGTATGTTGTTGGGGGTCTTTATGTACATCAGTATATTTGAGGGGGGGGGGGTTTCTCTATGTACGTATCAGTATGTCGAGGAGTCCAAGTATGCATCTGTATATCAGGAGGTCTCTATGAAGATATCACTGTGTCGGGGGTAGTCTCTATGTACATATCTGTAATTTAGGAGGGTCTCTATGTACAATTGGTATATCGGGAGGTCTCTAAGTGCATATGAGTATACCTGAGGGGAGGGGGGGTCTCTCTGTACATATCAGTATATATAAGGAGTCCATGTGTATATCAGTATGTCGGGGGTCTCTATGTATATATCAGTAAATTAGGGGATCTCTAGGTACATATCAGTATATTGGGGGGTATTTATGTGCATATCACTATATAAAGGGGTGGTTTCTCTATGTACATATATCGGGGAGGGGGGGGGTCTCTATACATATAAGTATATCACAGGCAGTATGCGCCCAGAGATGTTGGTACTTACAGGCCTGCAGGGAGAAATGCTTCTTATCAGCAGAGGGCGCTGCAGCTCCGAGGGTATTGGGCTCGATCTGCCCCAGCAAGTACTGGATGGAGCGCAGTTGGAAGCAAGGATCCGCCAATAATACGCCGGTGGCTCGCTGGATCCTGAGGAAGTAAACGGGAGATGTAGGAGAATGCAGACAGACAATCACATTTCTCTGTACACACAGATCAGATTATATCCCTTATACACATTATACAACCATCAAAGACATCAGAATTAGCCTCAGGATTGTGAGGACCTGCTGCTGTAGTGGAGATATCGAGTAGGCATATGTAGGGGGGGGGGGGGGGGGGGGCTTTTTCCGAAACGCGTTGGCTGCATTACAATAGACAATTCCACATCAATATCAAATTATCTGACCATTTGTACCAGGTACTACCAACTTTACATACATTCTGTACTGTGGAGGGTCGACAAAGGTGCAGAGTTCACTGTGGCAGTGACGTCATCCAACTGGCGTCTAAAGCTCCCTGGGTTGTTGAGGCATTTTAGTTAGGAGTGGGAAAAAACTTTTTCCAGACAACCCTCATTTTTTAAAAATTAAATACCCGTATTTTGGTAACAAGTCAGCAGGAGGCAGATTGACCCATCATCGGCGCCGGCGGGAGGCAGAGCGACCCATCACCGGCGCCGGCGGGAGGCCGAGCGACCCATCACCGGCGCCGGCGGGAGGCCGAGCGACCCATCACCGGCGCCGGCGGGAGGCCGAGCGACCCATCACCGGCGCCGGCGGGAGGCCGAGCGACCCATCACCGGCGCCGGCGGGAGGCCGAGCGACCCATCACCGGCGCCGGCGGGAGAGCGACCCATCACCGGCGCCGGCGGGAGGCCGAGCGACCCATCACCGGCGCCGGCGGGAGGCCGAGCGACCCATCACCGGCGCCAGCGGGAGGCTGAGCGACCCATCATTAGCGCCAGCGGAAGGCCGAGCGACCCATCACTGATCACTGGCTTTAGTAGGGGGCAAAGCGACCCATCACTGGAGCCAGTGGGAGGCCGAGCGACCCTTCACTGGCATCAGCAGGGGGCAGAGTGACCCATCGCTGATCAGTGGCATCAGCAGGGAACAGAGCGACCAATTACTGCTCACTAGCATCAGCAGGGAGGCCGAGCGATCCATCACTGATCACTGACGTCAGCAGGGGGCAGATCGACCCATCACAGGCATCAGTGGGTGGCCGAGCGGCCCATCAATGATCACTGGCGTCAGCGGGGGAGCAGAGTGACCCATTACTGATCACTGGCATCAGCGGAGGGCAGAGCCACCCATTACTGCTCACTAGCATCAGAAGGGGGCAGAGCGACCCATCGCTGATCACTGGCGTCAGCAGGGGGCACAGCGACCCATCGCTGATGCAACAGAATACGGCGCCACTTAGTGCTAAAACTACGAGAGTGACTGAACAGATGCCGAATAAGGGCCTCAGAACCAGCGGTTCCCATTACCGATCGGATAATTGGTCGCGCTGCTGTTGGAGATGGAAGAGTCTTCATTGGGAGGGATTTACTAAAGCTGGAGAGTGCAAAATCCGGGACAGCCCTGCATAGAAACCAATCAGCTTCCAAGCTTCACTGAACAAGCTGAAAGCAGAAGCTGATTGGCCACCATGCACAGTTGCACCAGTTTGAGTAAATCGCCCCCGTAGAGTCACAGGCTGGTAAAATTGGGGTGCAGGACCTAGAAAGTTACACCGGTAAACTACAAGTCCCAGCATGCTTTGCCCTGTGACAACCACAAGATATTAAACAGCAATTCTGAGTTGTGAAGACTGGGAGAGGACAGCTGGATTGTCAGACCGTCTTTCTGGCTGCGGGTGTCTCTCCTGCATTAGAAATAAATAAAATGAGGCCCTGGGGAGGCCCCAGATCACATCTCCTGTCCATTAAATCCTCACAAAGCGAAGCCAAGAGTGAGAGGGAAATACTCACATTACAGGCTCCCCGCTCCTCCCGTAACCCTTTCCTGCTCCCAACTCCATCCTCAACCCTTCACACCCGTAACCCTTTCCTGCTCCCAACTCCATCCTCAACCCTTCCCACCCGTAACCCTTTCCTGCTCCCAACTCCATCCTCCACCCTTCCCAACCGTAACCCTTTCCTGCTCCCAACTCCATCCTCAACCCTTCCCACCTGTAACCCTTTCCTGCTCCCAACTCCATCCTCAACCCTTCACACCCGTAACCCTTTCCTGCTCCCAACTCCATCCTCAACCCTTCCCACCCGTAACCCTTTCCTGCTCCCAACTCCATCCTCCACCCTTCCCAACCGTAACCCTTTCCTGCTCCCAACTCCATCCTCAACCCTTCCCACCTGTAACCCTTTCCTGCTCCCAACTCCATCCTCAACCCTTCCCACCGGTAACCCTTTCCTGCAAACGCTCCCAACTCCATCCTCCACCCTTCCCACCTGTAACCCTTTCCTGCAAACACTCCCAACTCCATCCTCAACCCTTCCCACCCGTAACCCTTTCCTGCAAACACTCCCAACTCCATCCTCAACCCTTCCCAACCGTAACCCTTTCCTGCTCCCAACTCCATCCTCCACCCTTCCCACCTGTAACCCTTTCCTGCAAACACTCCCAACTCCATCCTCAACCCTTCCCACCCGTAACCCTTTCCTGCTCCCAACTCCATCCTCCACCCTTCCCAACCGTAACCCTTTCCTGCTCCCAACTCCATCCTCAACCCTTCCCACCTGTAACCCTTTCCTGCTCCCAACTCCATCCTCAACCCTTCCCACCGGTAACCCTTTCCTGCAAACGCTCCCAACTCCATCCTCCACCCTTCCCACCTGTAACCCTTTCCTGCAAACACTCCCAACTCCATCCTCAACCCTTCCCACCCGTAACCCTTTCCTGCAAACACTCCCAACTCCATCCTCAACCCTTCCCACCTGTAACCCTTTCCTGCAAACGTTCCCAACTCCATCCTCAACCCTTCCCACCCGTAACCCTTTCCTGCAAACACTCCCAACTCCATCCTCAACCCTTCCCAACCGTAACCCTTTCCTGCTCCCAACTCCATCCTCCACCCTTCCCACCTGTAACCCTTTCCTGCAAACACTCCCAACTCCATCCTCAACCCTTCCCACCCGTAACCCTTTCCTGCAAACACTCCCAACTCCATCCTCAACCCTTCCCACCTGTAACCCTTTCCTGCAAACGTTCCCAACTCCATCCTCAACCCTTCCCACCCGTAACCCTTTCCTGCAAACACTCCCAACTCCATCCTCAACCCTTCTCCCCCGTAACCCTTTCCTGCTCCCAACTCCATCCTCCACCCTTCCCACCCGTAACCCTTTCCTGCTCCCAACTCCATACTCAAACCTTCCCACCCGTAACCCTTTCCTGCTCCCAACTCCATCCTCAACCCTTCCCACCCGTAACCCTTTCCTGCTCCCAACTCCATCCTCAACCCTTCCCACCCGTAACCCTTTCCTGCTCCCAACTCCATCCTCCACCCTTCCCACCCGTAACCCTTTCCTGCTCCCAACTCCATCCTCAACCCTTCCCACCCGTAACCCTTTCCTGCTCCCAACTCCATCATCAACCCTTCCCACCCGTAACCCTTTCCTGCTCCCAACTCCATCCTCAACCCTTCCCACCTGTAACCCTTTCCTGCTCCCAACTCCATCCTCAACCCTTCCCACCCATAACCCTTTTCCTGCAAACGCTCCCAACTCCATCCTCAACCCTTCCCACCCGTAACCCTTTCCTGCTCCCAACTCCATCCTCAACCCTTCCCACCTGTAACCCTTTCCTGCTCCCAACTCCATCCTCAACCCTTCCCACCGGTAACCCTTTCCTGCAAACGCTCCCAACTCCATCCTCAACCCTTCCCAACCGTAACCCTTTCCTGCTCCCAACTCCATCCTCAACCCTTCCCACCTGTAACCCTTTCCTGCTCCCAACTCCATCCTCAACCCTTCCCACCGGTAACCCTTTCCTGCAAACGCTCCCAACTCCATCCTCCACCCTTCCCACCTGTAACCCTTTCCTGCAAACACTCCCAACTCCATCCTCAACCCTTCCCACCCGTAACCCTTTCCTGCAAACACTCCCAACTCCATCCTCAACCCTTCCCACCTGTAACCCTTTCCTGCAAACATTCCCAACTCCATCCTCAACCCTTCCCACCCGTAACCCTTTCCTGCAAACACTCCCAACTCCATCCTCAACCCTTCCCAACCGTAACCCTTTCCTGCTCCCAACTCCATCCTCCACCCTTCCCACCTGTAACCCTTTCTTGCAAACACTCCCAACTCCATCCTCAACCCTTCCCACCCGTAACCCTTTCCTGCAAACACTCCCAACTCCATCCTCAACCCTTCCCACCTGTAACCCTTTCCTGCAAACGTTCCCAACTCCATCCTCAACCCTTCCCACCCGTAACCCTTTCCTGCAAACACTCCCAACTCCATCCTCAACCCTTCTCCCCCGTAACCCTTTCCTGCTCCCAACTCCATCCTCCACCCTTCCCACCCGTAACCCTTTCCTGCTCCCAACTCCATACTCAAACCTTCCCACCCGTAACCCTTTCCTGCTCCCAACTCCATCCTCAACCCTTCCCACCCGTAACCCTTTCCTGCTCCCAACTCCATCCTCAACCCTTCCCACCCGTAACCCTTTCCTGCAAACGTTCCCAACTCCATCCTCAACCCTTCCCACCTGTAACCCTTTTGTGCAAACACTCCCTACTCCATCCTCCACCCTTCCCACCCGTAACCCTTTCCTGCTCCCAACTCCATCCTCCACCCTTCCCACCCTTAACCCTTTCCTGCAAACGCTCCCAACTCCATCCTCAACCCTTCCCACCCGTAACCCTTTCCTGCAAACGTTCCCAACTCCATCCTTAACCCTTCCCACCTGTAACCCTTTCCTGCAAACACTCCCAACTCCATCCTCAACCCTTCCCACCCGTAACCCTTTTGTGCAAATGCTCCCTACTCTATCCTCAACCCTTCCCACCTGTAACCCTTTCTTGCAAATGCCCCCTAATCTATTCTGAACCCTTTTCATCCGTAACCCTTTCTTGCAACCGCTCCCAACTCCATCCTCAACCCTTTCCATTCGTAACCACTTTGTGCAAACATTCCCAACTCCATCCTCAACCCTTCCCACCCATAACCCTTTCCTGCAAACGTTCCCAACTCCATCCTCAACCCTTCCCACCCATAACCCTTTCCTGCAAACGTTCCATACTCCATCCTCAACCCTTTCCATCCATAACTTCGTGCAAACGCTCTCTACTCCAGTGGTTCTCAACCCTGCTCTCAAGTACCCCCAAAAAGCCACATTTGGGGAATTTCTCCAAAATAAAATAGCTGTCCAAAATACAAAGCCATTGACTCCGATTTAAATCACCTACCTGTGCAAGATAAAGGAAAACCTGGCTTGTGGGGGTACTTGAGGACAGGGTTGAGAACCACTGCTCTACTCTATCTGGAACCCTTCCCACCTTAACAGGTTCCTACTCCATTAATACTTTGTCAGACACCTCTCCATTCATAACCCTTTCCCATTCCCACACACCCTCGATCTGTAACCTTTTGCCACGCCCCAATCTACCCATAAGCCTTTAATACTCCTCTCCATCCGTAACCCTTTTCTGCACTCCCCACCATCTGTAAACTTTCCCTGCACAGGCTTCCCGCGCCACTCACAATCTTTTCCTGCACAGGCCTCCTACTTCATCTGTTACCCTTTCCCACACCCTAGCCTTACCAATAACCCTTTCCCACACATTCCTCTATTCGTATCCCTTTCCTGCACCCACAGCCCCTCAGTCTGTAACCCTTTCCAGCACAGGCTCCCTACTTCATCTATAGCCCTTTTCTGCACCCCCTACTTCACCCCCAACCCTTCTTTGCACAGGTTTCTTGCTCCAACCTTAACTTTCACCTGCACCCTTTCCCTTCATCCAAAACCCTTTCTGCCACCCCCACTCCATTCAATATCCTTTCCTGCAACCTCACTCCATTCATAACTCCCACACCCCCCACCTCATTTGTAACACTTTCCTGCACCTCTACTCCTCCCTTAACCATCTTCTGCACTGCCACCCCAACACTACCTCTCTCTGACCCCCTCCCCCCACCACCACATACGCAACCCTTTCTTGAACCCTCAACCTATCCATGACTATTCTCTGCAATCCCTCAACCTGTAACCCTTTCCTGCATCCTCATTCTTCCAAAAGCCTTTCCTGCATGGCATCTTTAACCCCTTCCTGTACCTCTATTACTTAAACTTCAACTCCACCCATGCTTACTTCCATGCCTCCCGCTCAGTCCAGGGTTGTCCCGAAACCGATACTAGTATCGGTATCGGGAATCCCGCAAATACCCCCGATACCTAAATAGACTACCCCCCCCCCCCGCCGCCGCATTAATCCCCGTGCAATACAGCGCGCATTACAAGCTTTCGTTTGAATACTTGTAATGCACGCCGCACCATGTATAGACACTCCCCTTCTCGGGATTGGACGGATCTGTCCAATCCTGAGAAAGGGGGCGTGTCAATGCACGGATCCGTGTGTATAGACACTCCCCCTTGCTCGGGATTGGACGGATCCGTCCAATCCCGAGAAGGGGAGTGTCTATACATGGCGAGGCGCGCATTACAAGTATTCAAACGAAAGCTTGTAATGCGCGCTGTATTGCACGGGGATTAACGCGGCAGCAGCATCTACTACAGGTGTGGGGGACAGGACATGGCTGCAATATGTGGGGGACGGGACTTGGCTGCAATATGTGGGGGACGGGACTTGGCTGCAATATGTGGGGGACGGGACTTGGCTGCAATATGTGGGGGGCGGGACTTGGCTGCAATATGTGGGGGGGCGGGACTTGGCTGCAATATGTGGGGGGCGGGACTTGGCTGCAATATGTGGGGGGCGGGACTTGGCTGCAATATGTGGGGGGCGGGACTTGGCTGCAATATGTGGGGGGCGGGACTTGGCTGCAATATGTGGGGGGCGGGACTTGGCTGCAATATGTGGGGGGCGGGACTTGGCTGCAATATGTGGGGGGCGGGACTTGGCTGCAATATGTGGGGGGCGGGACTTGGCTGCAATATGTGGGGGGCGGGACTTGGCTGCAATATGTGGGGGGCGGGACTTGGCTGCAATATGTGGGGGGCGGGACTTGGCTGCAATATGTGGGGGGCGGGACTTGGCTGCAATATGTGGGGGACAGGACTTGGCTGCAATATGTGGGGGACAGGACTTGGCTGCAATATGTGGGGGACAGGACTTGGCTGCAATATGTGGGGGACAGGACTTGGCTGCAATATGTGGGGGACAGGACATGGCTGCAATATGTGGGGGACATGCATGGCTGCAATATGTGGGGGACATGCATGGCTGCAATATGTGGGGGACATGCATGGCTGCAATATGTGGGGGACATGCATGGCTGCAATATGTGGGGGACATGCATGGCTGCAATATATGGGGGACATGCATGGCTGCATCTGTGGGGGACAGGACATGGCTGCATCTGTGGGGGACAGGACATGGCTGCAATATATGTGGGGGGACATGGCTGCAATATATGTGGGGGGACATGGCTGCAATATATGTGGGGGGACATGGCTGCAATATATGTGGGGGGACATGGCTGCAATATATGTGGGTGGGACATGGCTGCAATATATGTGGGGGGACATGGCTGCAATATATGTGGGGGGACATGGCTGCAATATGTGGGGGGACATGGCTGCAATATATGTGGGGGGACATGGCTGCAATATATGTGGGGGGACATGGCTGCAATATGTGGGGGGACATGGCTGCAATATATGTGGGGGGACATGGCTGCAATATGTGGGGGGACATGGCTGCAATATGTGGGGGGACATGGCTGCAATATATGTGGGGGGACATGGCTGCAATATGTGGGGGGACATGGCTGCAATATGTGGGGGGACATGGCTGCAATATGTGGGGGGACATGGCTGCAATATGTGGGGGGACATGGCTGCAATATGTGGGGGGACATGGCTGCAATATGTGGGGGGACATGGCTGCAATATGTGGGGGGACATGGCTGCAATATGTGGGGGGACATGGCTGCAATATGTGGGGGGACATGGCTGCAATATGTGGGGGGACATGGCTGCAATATGTGGGGGGATGTGGGGGGACATGGCTGCAATATGTGGGGGGATGTGGGGGGACATGGCTGCAATATATGTGGGGGGACATGGCTGCAATATATGTGGGGGGACATGGCTGCAATATATGTGGGGGGACATGGCTGCAATATATGTGGGGGGACATGGCTGCAATATATGTGGGGGGACATGGCTGCAATATATGTGGGGGGACATGGCTGCAATATATGTGGGGGGACATGGCTGCAATATATGTGGGGGGACATGGCTGCAATATATGTGGGGGGACATGGCTGCAATATGTGGGGGGACATGGCTGCAATATATGTGGGGGGACATGGCTGCAATATGTGGGGGACATGGCTGCAATATGTGGGGGACATGGCTGCAATATGTGGGGGACATGGCTGCATTTGGGGACACATTTAAAAAAAGTATCGGTATTCGGTATCGGCGAGTACATGGTGGTATCGGGACAACCCTATCTCAGTCCGTTACCCTTTCCTGGATCCATTCTGCAATGCATCGCCGCTTTCTCTTTAATTCCATCCATAACCGTTCTTGTACCTTGGCTGCTTAAGTAACCCTTTGCTGCCAACAGACACCGTACTGCATCTTCTTTTTTTTTACTGTCCTGCTACTTCCTCCATCTTTAATTGCTCATCGAGATTTTACCACATCCCTAACCTCCTCGTGTACCTCTGCTGCATCTCAACTCCAAAATCGAAGCCACATCCATCTCTTGTACTTCATTCCTCTGGTAAATCATTAACCTTCTCCTCTTGTCTACACATCCAGAACCAATTGTTCTTCACACCAGGGATGGCAACACCCCTCATCATAAAAAACGATCAATAAATGGTGTATTCCATGCTGTTCATACTCACTATAGTCACTAGGAGATTCCTTTTTTTGTATTCTGCAAAAATAACTGGTTGATCCCGCTGCTCAGTATCTCCCCCTCCTGTCCATGTCCCCAATTCAGCTAGGGATTTTGTAGAGCAGTGTTGGCAGCTCTGCACATGCTCAGTTTTAATGCTGAGCATTTCCTCCCTATCACATCTGAGCAGCCCATGTGACTATAGAGTCACACATGTGGGCGTATACACAGTGGTAAATGACAGCCCACTCTCCCTTCCCCCTCCTCCTCCATGCCCAATAACCAGCTAAACACAATAGGGGCAGGATATTACATGTAGAGTAATGAAGGCTTCACCTCCCTCTGATTCTAAAGCCTAGTACACAGCACTAGTTCTTTTTTTTAGTTTAACCCGGCGAGTCGAACAGAAAAAAAAAAATTGACCTCTCTGGTCGGAGCAACTGTACAAACAATCCAATGTTAGTGCAGCGATCTCCCCTGCTGTCCTATTGCGTTCTGACAGGGTGGAGTCAGAACACCCCCCCCCCACCAGAACACTCCAGTCAACGTTCTCAGCCATCGGCTGAGAGAGATGATCAGGAGCCGGTCAGCTGCCGGTTTTGCACGATGCACGAATGGCCGGCTTCTGTTGGACTGCCTGCCATACACACGGGGGTGCCGATTGTCGGACGGTAGTAGTGATATTTTTTTTACTTTGACCTAGTTCCAAAACATCTGGGGTGCCAAGGTTCGCCATCACAGGCCTAGGGTGTCAAAAATCCTTGCACCAGCCCTGACCAAGGTAAGTATTTCATAATGAGCTAGTATGCGGTGCATACAAGCTCATTATGCCCTTTGCCTTACAGGTTTCAAATAAATGTAAAAAAAAATATCTGTGGGTTTGCTACCGCTTTAAAACATATTGATATAATTTTTTTATTTTTAATCTGTATTTCAAAGGCTGTTTTTATTTTTTTAATTATTAACACGTGACCAGCAGCAGAAGGCTAGAAGCTTCTCCTGCTTATGTTTCCCTGCAGACGGGCGGGGAGAGAGCTGGATCATGTGACAGCTGTATATCAATTCTGAAAAAGGTATTTACATTTTATTTATTTTGTATTATTAAAATAATTGGTGCCTTATCCATCCATCCGTATCATCCACATACAGAAATAGAAGGGATAATGTAAATGAAATAGCGTGCTTAGTATCACTTTAACCACTTAAGGACCGCCCAACGCCGAGGTACGTCTGCAGAATGGCATGGCTGGGCACAGGCACGTCGCCTTTAAGAGCCCAGCCGTGGGTCCGAAGCTCCGTGACGGCGGGACCCGATCACTGCCGGTGTCCCGCGATCGGTCACAGGAGCTGAAGAACGGGGAGAGGTGTGAGTAAACACACCTTCCCCGTTCTTCACTGTGGCAGTGTCATTGATCGTCTGTTCCCTGATATAGAGAACGACAACCACCGACGTCACACTTCCTGCCCCGCCCCCCTACAGTTAGAAAGACACATGAGGTCACACATAATCCTTTCAGCGTCCCCTTGTGGTTAACTCCTAAACTGCAATTGTCAGTTTCACAGTAATCAGTGCATTTTTATAGCACTTTTCGCTCTGAAAATGACAATGGTCCCAAAAATTTGTCAAAATTGTCCGATGTGTCCGCTATAATGTCGCAGTCATAAAAAAACAAACCAAAAAAACGCTGATCGCTGCCATTAGTAGTAAAAAAAAAAAAAATGTATTAATAAAAATGCCATAAACTATCCCCTATTTTGTAAACGCTATACATTTTGCGCAAACCAATCGATAAACGCTTATTGCGATTTTTTTTAACCAAAAATAGGTAGAAGAATACGTATCGGCCTAAACTGAGGAAAAAATAATGTTTTTTATATCTTTTTTGGGGATATTTATTATGGCAAAAAGTAAAAAATATTGCATTTTCTTCAAAATTGACGCTCTATTTTTGTTTATAGCGCAAACAATAAAAACCGCAGAGGTGATCAAATACCACCAAAAGGAAGCTCTATTTGTGGGGGGGGGGGGGGGGGAAGGACGCCAATTTTGTTTGGGAGCCACGTTGCGCGACCACGCAATTGTCAGTTAAAGTGAGGCAGTGCCAAATGCAGGTCCTTTACCTGCAAAATGGTCCGGGTCTTAAGTGGTTAGGGCTTTCACCTTCTACAAAATCTCTCTTTAAAACAAAATAAAAAAAATAAAAATCAGAAGTCCCCTCCGAGATTTCTTCCCACACACATTAGCAGAGGTAGGACGATTGTTTAAGAAAGCGATTGAACAGGGAGTCCTAAAATCTTTGCACAACCAGCCCAGACTAATATTCCTTTATTACAAATGTAATGGTAGCAATAAAAAAAAGTTTCTGTAATGTCATTCCCATTACTTCCAATACACACAAGTGCAGCTACTAATTGGTGGGAAGTAGACATGTCCATTACGTGGTAATCGCTCTCATTATCACAGGTCAGCTCTTTCTCTAATACTATTAAGGCGGCCTGACCCCTCCCCTCCCCTCCCCCAGGGGCTCCACATCTGCTTCAGTGGATCTCGCTGATGGTTTTTTTCCCACACTGTCATTTTTTCGTAGGATTGGAATTGGGATCTCTGCCCCCTCCAAGCGTTTTTCATGAAGTAGCTAGAGAGCCATTGAGAATATTATTATTCAGGGAGGGACGAAGTGAGCACTATTACAGCCAATGACGGAGGAGACAATGGAGACATCAGGGGAGGGAGGGGAGGGAGGAAGAGTCAGAAGTGCTTCCAGTAGAGACAGCTTCAATCGGCAACTGTAAGAGGACTCCGGCATTGATTCAACTCTCTACAAAAAAAGTCTATTCACCGGCAGCCTCATCGGAATAGATAAGGACGCTTCTATTCTCCACGTAAAAAGAAGAAGAGGCCACCACTTACCACAAGGTATTGATCGAGAAGACGATGACGTTGTGCGCCCAAGTCCTTGTCCTTGTCTGAGAAGTTCATGTTCTCCGAGAGAGAGGGAGGGAGAAGATGTTGGCAGCTTTCTAAATTCTTCATCTGATCACCCGTCCTGCTTGGTCCCAGGTACCACCTACCCAATATCCTTCTACCACCTTCCTAATATCCTTCTGGAACATTAGAGTCGTGTTTTAACAATGATTAGCACACCGATGGTCCACATCTGCTCACCGAGACGGAATTAGAATCTGTTGAGCGGAGGGAGGCGAGGAGATTGATTTAGACACCATGAGAACTGGCCACCGCTGGGGGGAATGGATACGATGCTTGGTGGTCTTCCTGGCGACGGACACTTTATCATCATTCGCTTCCGGATGCCCGTCCAAATGCATCTGCGCCTCCGACCTCCTAAGCTGTACGAAAATTAGCCTGACAAACGCGCCGGAAAACCTGCCAGCCACATTTGCCAGCATGGACTTGAGCCATAACTCCATCGCGTCTCTTCGGGACGACTGGCTGGCCAACATCCCTCATCTGCACATGCTGAGACTCAGCCACAACCGGTTAAAATCTCTGTCCGCCGGCGCCTTCCGCAACGCCACCGAGCTGAGGCACCTAGACCTGTCTTCGAATCGTCTTCAGACCGTTCTGGTGGAATTTTTCCAGGCACTCTTCAGGCTGGAGGAACTTCTTCTATACAACAACTTTATCACCTACGTTGACGAGACGGCCTTCACCCGCCTGGGCAACATCCGGAAAATCTACTTGAGCTGGAATAACCTGACCAGCTTTGCGTTCAGCTCCATGCAGAACCTGACGAACCCCCATCTCCGTACCCTAGATCTGTCCGCCAACAAGTTCTCGGAGTTGCCGGTGGAGGAGGTTTCCTCGCTTCCCGCCTTCATCAAGAATGGGCTGTACTTGCACAATAACCCGCTAACTTGTAACTGTGCCCTGTTCATGCTGCTCAGCCACTGGGAGCACCGGGGCTTCTCTTCTGTACTGGAATTCTCCCGGGAACACACCTGTCTTTATATGGGAAAACGACGGGCGGTCATTCGGATCCTGCAATCTCAGAGCGGGTTCGATAATTGCTCCTTTGGACTAGGGCAACACATTCCTGACCTGGGACTCAAAGTTCTCGTCGGGAAACGACTCATGGTGACTTGTAATACCAGTTTGCCGCAGGAAAACACGACCTTCTTATGGATTTCGCCAGCCTACGACTTCATCTTTCCGCCAGGGAACAGTAACCAAAGCTTCAAGATACATCCCAACGGCACTTTAGAAATTCACAGGGCTCAGCCGTGGAATTCAGGAGTCTACCTGTGTATTGCGGTCAACAGGCGGCTTAGTTATAATGCTACCCATGAGGTTAACGTCACTGTGCATTTTCCCAAGCCCGAAGAGTCGTTCAACACCGGTCTCACCACCCTGTTGGGCTGCGTGGTCAGCCTGGTCTTGGTTTTCATTTACCTCTACATGACTCCTTGTCGTTGTTTCCGTTGCTGCTCAAAGCCACCGCAGACTCCGAGTCCTCCGCAGGAGAGCAGCGCTCAGTCCTCCATCCTTTGCGGAACACCTCCGGCCACCGACGGGTCCAACAGCCGCAAAGCCGGAGCCAGTCGGCACGTGGTCTTCCTGGAGCCGATAAAAGAAGGACGCGTGGAGAAGCACCCAAAAATTCTACAGCTGAGGAGGGATTCTGAAAGTTCTGTCTTTTCAGATTATCCGATTGTTCAGACGTAAAAACAATTGCATGGTGGGGTATCCTTTCCCGGAAGAGCTGGTCTCGCACTTTGCCAGTGGCATTTAAAAAGGAAGTATTGCATGTCAGGTGGGCCAGCATTTAGGCCTGGCATCTACAGTGGTGGTGTAAGGTGAGGGCATGGAAAGCCTCAAACTATTATTTGCTTGTACACCAGGTCCTTATAGCTTTTTTTTTCCAGTTTCCCCCAAACTTCCCAAAGCTTTGTTTGAAAAATATTCGAGTGTGACTCTCCAATAATTGGAATACAAAAAAAGAGGGGGGAACCCAAAAAGGTGACCTTTCACAGTAAACAAGTATGAAAATATTTACTTGAATGAAACAGACACATACATGGTATACAAAAGGGGCAGACAAAAATGAATATAAAAAAAAAAAGTTTATGATATGAGCCCAAGTGCATCAACGTGTTTCGCTGTTGAGCTTTATCAGGACGCATTCAGGTTTTGCAATAACAGAAACACCAGGTCTCGCTATCTAAAAGCAAAAATAATATATTAGGAAATACAATTTTTATTTAAATTTAGAGAAAATTATATATAAAAATAACTGGTTTTATATAGTTTACATCCGAGTGTCTCTATAAACATCCCCCGAGGAAGTCCCAAGTGGCGAAACATGTCAGGACAATCACTCCAATGCTATTGTTGAGTGAAACTTTCCATCTGTTTTGAACTCTAGATGTTTAACTGTACCTATGCACACAACCTGTAGCCAATAATATATTTGTTTTAACTATGTCTAGTCTGTAGTAAAAAAAAAAAAGCTTCAGTTCTTTTTATATCCATGAAGTATTGAAATGACTATCTTTTACTATCTTTTGCACCCTTAAAAATCCCCTAAAAAAAAAAACCCTTGTCTAGATATATTCACAGGGATATTGGTGCCTTTTCCTTGAAATTGTCACTCTTCTATACCACCACCCCTTACTAAAATTTTGAATATATTTGCTTTTTTATTATATATATATATATATATATATATATATATTTGCTTTTTTATTATTATATTATTATTTTATATTATTTATTATATATATATATATATATTTGCTTTTTTATTTTATTAAAATTATTAATATATATATATATATATATATATATATATATATATATATATATATATATATATATATATATATATATATATATATATATATATATATATATCTATCATTTTTGCTTTTAGATAGTGCGACCTGCCGTTTCTGTTCTTCCAAAACCCGAATGTGTCCTGATAAAGCTTAACAGCGAAACACGTTTATGCACTTGAGCTTCAATCCTAAACTTTGTAGTTCTACTTTCGTTTTTTTAATATCAATTTTTGGCTGTCCCTTTTGTATACCATGTATGCGTTTAATTAAACATAGAACTACAAAGTATATGATGCCCAAGGGCATCAGCGCGTTTCTCTGTTAAGCTTCATCAGGACGCATTTGGGTTTTGCAAGAACAGAAACAGCAGGTCTCACTATGTTAAAGTAAAAATATATTTAGCATTAAAATCAAAATAAAAATTTTGAATATATTTGCTTTTCTTTTTTATTATAATATATATATATATATATTATTTTTGCTTTTAGATAGCAAGACCTGCCGTTTCTGTTCTTGAAAAAAAACCAAATGCGTCCTGACGAAGCTTAACAGCGAAACGTGTTTATGCACTTGAGTTAAGTCCTAAACTTTGTAGTTCTATGTTTATGTTTTTTTTTATATCAATTTTTGTCTGTACCCTTTGTATACCACGCATGTGTTTATGTTTCATTAAACATAGAACTACAAAGTTTATGATATGAGCCAAAAGGCATCAACGCATTTCGCTGTTAAGCTTCATCAGGACACATTCGGGTTTTGCAAGAACAGAAACAGCAGGTCTCACTATCTAAAAGCAAAAATATTATATTTAGAATTAAAATTAAATAAAAATTTAGAATATATTTGCTTTGCTTTTTTATCATTATATATACTCAAGTATCAACCGACCCGAATATAAGCCGAGGCACCTAATTTTACCACAAAAAATATATGAGAAAATGTATTGACTTGAGTATAAGCCTAGGGCAAGGATATGCAATTACACATCCCATGAGGCATAGCAAGACTCTGACAGCCACAAGCATGACACCCAGAGGCAGAGGCATGATGTGACTTGTAGTTTTGAAACAGCTGGAGGTCCGCTAATTGCATATCCCTGGCCTAGGGTGTCCATCTGCATGCCTCAATGTGCCTCACTTTGCCTCACAGTGCCCATGACTAGACTGACGTTTAACATGGGAGTCCATGGAAGGGGTGCACAGTTTGAAAAATCGGTGCTCCCCGGCCGTAGGTCCCATAGACAACACACTTTGCACACTTGTAGAGGAAGAGTGGGTTTCTATGTGTGCCAAGTTTGGGGTCCAGGGGACCTACAACCGGCCGGTACCAGGTCCCCAAATTCACCAGAGAAATTACCGTTTAACATGGGAGTCTATGGAAGGGGTGCCCGGGTTTGAAAAAATCGGTGCTTCCCGGACGTAGGTCCCACAGACAACAAAACTTTGCACACTTGTAGAGGAAGAGTGGGGCTACGTGTGTGCCAGTTTGGGGTCCATGAGACCTATGGCCGGCTGGTACCGGGTCCCCAAAATCCGGGAGAACAGGCACAAAAACGTGACTCGAGTATAAGCCGAGGGGGGGTATTTTCAGCACCAAAAACATGTGCTGAAAACTCGGCTTATACTCGAGTATATACGGTAAATTATTTTTGCTTTTAGATAGCGAGACCTGCCATTTATGTTCTTGCAAAACCCGAATGCGTCCTGATGAAGCGTAACAGCGAAACACGTTGATGTACTCATAAACTTTGTAGTTCTACGTTTTTGTTTTTTTAAGATCAATTTTTGTCTGCCCCTTTTGTATACCATGTATGTGCTTATGTTTCATTAAAGTAAATATTCTCATACTTTTATCGTTTACTGTGCCGTTAAAAGTCCGATCTGGGGGTCACCCTTTGGGTTCCCCCCTGTTTTTTTTTTTTTGCATTCCTAACTTATCACGGATGAGGCAATGTCAGTGCTCTTTCTATTTAATCTCCAATAATTGGATCAAGCAGTCAACAACTGGAAAAAAAAAAAAAAAAAAGACTCTCCAAGAATGGACAAGCTTTATAGGGTAAAAAAAAAAATGACATTAACGAAAGCACAAAAAATTTCCTGTGAAGGAAATATCAGATTTCAGGAACAATTATTGGAAAAAATGAACGTCTTGTTGGGTATGGAGGACGCGGGCCGCAGTGCGCTATGCGAAAAATCTCTAGCAGAGATAGAATTACAGCAACACAACCCTTCCCAGACCAATACAACATTTCCATCATCTGCATTTCCCGTAGGAGATTCCCCGCCGCGGCATTCCTGACCTCTAAGATAGGTCAGGTAAGGATCAGAATATTCCGAGGACCAGACTGGGAGAGGGTGACAACGGCAGCCGCTATTACTGGATTGTGTTGACATCAATACAAAACGTGAAAGGGAACTTCTCCCACCACGTGTTCCATTTCACCAGGACTTGGATCTGCCACCTCACATGTAGCGCCCCCTACAGGGGAACTCCGGAATCTCTACTCCTCAGTAGTGAATACAAACGCCTCTTACCCAACTCATAATTAGGTCCTGTTAAGCTAGTGCATTGTTGGTTCACTTACTTTTTCCTTCAATTCCCCTTCCAAATTTACTTCCTATCCCTCCTTAGTAAGCTTGCCCCCATCATCCGAGCCATTCTGGCTGGGGGTTAGTCAGCGTGCTCGCCCCCTACCTTGGGACTACATCCCTGCGGGGAGACGCTGTGAGCGTGCTCGCCCCCCTCACTCGGGACTACATCCCTGCGGGGAGACGCTGTGAGCATGCTCGCCCCCCCTCACTTGGGACTACATCCCTGCGGGGAGACGCTGTGAGCGTGCTCGCCCCCCTCACTCGGGACTACATCCCTGCGGGGAGACGCTGTGAGCGTGCTCGCCCCCCTCACTCGGGACTACATCCCTGCAAGGAGACGCTGTGAGCGTGCTCGCCCACTCCCTTGGGACTACATCCCTGCGGGGAGACGCTGTGAGCGTGCTCGCCCCCCTCACTCGGGACTACATCCCTGCGGGGAGACGCTGTGAGCGTGCTCGCCCCCCCTCACTCGGGACTACATCCCTGCAAGGAGACGCTGTGAGCGTGCTCGCCCACTCCCTTGGGACTACATCCCTGCGGGGAGACGCTGTGAGCGTGCTCGCCCCCCTCACTCGGGACTACATCCCTGCGGGGAGACGCTGTGAGCGTGCTCGCCCCCCTCACTCGGGACTACATCCCTGCGGGGAGACGCTGTGAGCGTGCTCGCCCCCCCCTCACTCGGGACTACATCCCTGTGGGGAGACGCTGTGAGCGTGCTCGCCCCCTCCCTTGGGACTACATCCCTGCGGGTAGACGCTGTGAGCGTGCTCGCCCCCTCCCTTGGGACTACATCCCTGCGGGGAGATGCTGTGAGCGTGCTCGCCCCCATCACTTGGGACTACATCCCTGCGGGTAGACGCTGTGAGCATCTCCCCGCAGGGATGTAGTCCCAAGGGAGGGGCGAGCAGGCTGACTAACCCCCAAGCCAGAACAGCTCGGTTGATGGGAGCGTTTTCCCGCAGGGATGTAGTCCCAAGAGAGAAGGCGAGCATGCCGACTAACCCCCAGCCAGAACAGCTCGGATGGTGGTGGAAAGCTTACTGGAGGAGGAGCAGGAAGTGAGAAATTCAGACAAAGATTTTTTTTTTTAGAAGGGAAATGGAAGGAAAAAGTAAGTGAACCAACAACGCACAAGCCTAAAGGAACTACCACCTCACATGCAGCTCCCCCTACAGGGGAACTCCGGCATCTCTACTCCTCTGTAGTAACATGTCTCTCCATGAGCTCCATTATATGTGAATGGATGGATTTGGTCCACCTATACAATATGGGGGGGGGGGGTTCGCACTGTTTAGAAGGCGGTAAGGCAATGGGCCCCCTATGTGGGCTCTATTTATAATCTACATAAAGAACTGTCTGCTGTCCACATCCACCAATGGAGCACAAAACATTTTTTTTTTCTCACCATGCAATGAAATTCTAATTTAACATGGACAGTTTTTAATTTGACCAGGGACGCCAGTATAAAAAAAAAAAAAGAAAGTGTCCCGAAATTGATTAGAGGGGGGGAGGGGGGGATTCCAGATAAACAAAAATGTGATGCATTTGTGTACTGAATGAAAATAATTAAAATGTATTTCTACGTACAGCCAGTATAAGTACCTAATTGTGTCTTTGTATTAAACCTTATCATGCTCTGCACAGCAGCACACCGGGGGGCGGGGCGGGGGCGAGGCGGGGGTTAACAGTCAGTCGGGTACAACTGCAGCGCTGACAGGAGGAAAGAGCAGATCAGGACCTATTAGTACATTGCTCTTCCTTCATTGTCCAAACCACAGGACAAGACGGTGGCCCCTTTAAGTCCATCTAAAGCAGCGGGGGTCTCGAACTGGTGGCCCCTGCAGCTGTTTTGAGAAACTACAAGTCCCATCATGCCTCTGCCTGTGGGAGGAGTCATGCTTGTACCCGTCAGCCTTGCACGGCCTCATGGGACTTGGATGATGTCGTCACGTTTTCTCCACGCGGTCAGCATTTGTTGCCAGGATCTGCCCTGCTTCAAGCTGTACATTTGGAGTGTAAATCTTTTATATTATACTATGGAAATGTAGGGTTTATGGTTTTAACCATCATATGATGGTTAGCTACTGGTGAACATACTTTGTGGAAGGAGGAATTTATTTAAAGTCGTTGCAAACCCTTACATATATCCAGTGAAGTGACTGGCCTCAGGTGAGATAAAACAAATCCTCCTATACAAGCTGTATACCTGTTTATCTGCAGCCTTCTCTGTATCTGATCAAAGTGGCAAATTTATAAAGCTTGTCAGATAGTTCAGGAAAAGGGAGGCAGAGAGCTGAAGTGACACACTGCAGAGCTTAGTGACAAGAGTTCTGAGGGGAGGGTAGGGGCGAAGAGAGGGGTAGGGGCGAAGAGAGGGGTAGGGGCGAAGAGGGGGGTAGGGGAGAAGAGGGGGAGAGGGGAGAAGAGAGGGAGAGGGGAGAAGAGAGGGAGAGGGGAGAAGAGAGGGAGAGGGGAGAAGAGAGGGAGAAGGGAGAAGAGGGGGAGAAGAGGGGGAGAAGAGGGGGAGAAGAGGGAAGAAGAGAGGGATAGGGGAGAAGAGAGGGATAGGGGAGAAGAGAGGGATAGGGGAGAAGAGAGGGATAGGGGAGAAGAGAGGGATAGGGGAGAAGAGGGGGAGAAGTGGGGGAGAGGGGAGAAGAGGGGGAGAAGAGGGGGAGAGGGGAGAAGAGAGGGATAGGGGAGAAGAGAGGGATAGGGGAGAAGAGGGGGAGAAGTGGGGGAGAAGAGGGGGAGAAGAGGGGGAGAAGAGAGGGATAGGGGAGAAGAGAGGGATAGGGGAGAAGAGGGGGAGAAGAGTGGAGGAGAAAAGAGACAGGGACCCCCACCCCACCCATTCACACAGCTCACAGGAACAGAGCTGAGGCTGTCGATCTGCTGGAGATCCCTCCCCTGTCACCTTTTTCTCTTGGTGTCAGGAAAACTAGTCAGAATAGATTAATGCTGATAGTGGAGGAAGGAAGCAGCAGACAGAAATGACACTTAGTGCTCTGGACTGAGACAAGTACACACTATAGAGGCATATACTTTGTTCATATTTTTTGTCCGAGGTTTACAACCACTTTAAACGATTTAAAAGCCTTTACTTGCCTTACTGTTGATGGAAATCATGCATCACGGTCCCTAATGAGCACATTACGACCTTCCTAGGTATTGGGGCGAGTTGCTTCCTCTAGGTGGCGGCACTGGAGGGGAGTGGGTTTGCGGTGGACCAAGCTTTTACCGTTACATTAACGATTCATATTTTTGCAATTTGCACTACTGATGATATAACGTTGATACATTGTTTGTAATTTTTATATTTCCTTAAAGCGGAGTTCCACCCAAAAATGGAACTTCCGCTTAATCCCTTCCCCTCCCCCTTACATGCCACATTTGGCATGTAATTTTTTTTGGGGGGGGGAGTGGGGGCTTCAGTAGGAGTGGGACTTCCTGTCCCACTTCCTGCTTCCGCCGAGGGGCTGGTAAGGCGATAAGGCCTAATCGCCTTACTGCAGCCCCTCCCTTTGGCGATCGTCTAGGACACTGACAGGTCCTAGACGATCGCCTGTCCAATCAGCGGCGGGCCGCGCGCGCATGCGCAGTGGGTGCCCGGCCGTGAAGCCGAAGGCTGTCACGGCTGGATGCCCACAGTCGCAATGAGGATGCCGGCCGGGGAGGGGGGGGGGGGGAGAGGAGCGGAGCCCCCGGTCGGCGCGTCGCTGGAACGTGGAGAAGGTAAGTGAATGTTTATTAAAAGCCAGCAGGTACACTTTTTGTAGCTGCTGATATTTAATAAACATTACATTTGGGTGGAACACCCCTTTAACTGTTTAGTGCAGGGGTCTTCAAACTATCGCCCTCCAGCTGTTCAGGAATGACAATTCCCATCATGCCTAGTCATGTCTGTAAATGTCAGTGTGTTACAATGCCCGATGGGATGCGTAGTTCTACAACAGCTGGAGGGCCGTAGTTTGAAGATCCCTAGTGTAGTGCTTCCTTAACCCCGTTCTGATGTCCCCTTAACAGGGTCTTTTTACGCTCAGTGGGGTGGGAAGGACCGGACAATCATGGGACCACAGCTGTCACAATGGTCACATGATAGGGAGGCGGTCCTGACAGCTTCTGATCCCGTCTCTGACAGCTCGGTCAGTGTGCTGGGAGCACGCTCTCAGCGCAGAACGCTCTACCGCCTGTGGATGCATATGTGCAGCGTGTGGGCACCCTCTTTGGCATTGTCATATGTGCATTACATTTGGAGGGGGGGGGGGGAGTAATAGTTGATCTTTTGTGCTGCCTTACACAAATTCTATTCGCTGGCGTTATAATTTTGAGGAGTGTGCAGTTTATTTTTAATGTATTTAAAATCAGAAGATGCTTTCACTTCAATGGTGGGGGAAGTGAAAAGCAAAGAAGGCACGTGGCTGGGGGGGGGGGGGGGGGGGGGGGGATACCGGTAGGAATTTGTTTCAGGCCGTAAGAGGCTTGTTTGTTTTGGAAGAGCCGCCACCTTCTCCGCAATAACAGATCAGCACAATTCTCACACGTCAGCGTGTTTTGCGGTCCGGCGTCTAAGTGCTAAAGTGTTTTCCTGCATTAAGGCTGAGTCCCCAGGGGTCATCCTCCCCTCTCCTCTAATTCCACACCTTCCCTCCCCCCCACATCACCACCCCGGCCCTCGGTGCCCACTAACAATACACACCTGCCCGCTCCGGGCGCAAAACCACCAGCATGCTCTGCCAGGCACAAAGGATGCTGGGAGTTGGAAGGTGACAGTACATGGACAGGCTAGGGTAGTAGTATATGGACAGGCTAGGGCAGTAGTACATGGACAGGCTAGGGAAGTAGTACATGGACAGGCTAGGGAAGTAGTACATGGACAGGCTAGGGAAGTAGTATATGGACAGGCTAGGGAAGTAGTATATGGACAGGCTAGGGAAGTAGTATATGGACAGGCTAGGGAAGTAGTATATGGACAGGCTAGGGTAGTAGTATATGGACAGGCTAGGGAAGTAGTATATGCACAGGCTAGGGTAGTAGTATATGGACAGGCTAGGGTAGTAGTATATGGACAGGCTAGGGTAGTAGTATATGGACAGGCTAGGGTAGTAGTATATGGACAGGCTAGGGTAGTAGTATATGGACAGGCTAGGGTAGTAGTACATGGACAGGCTAGGGAAGTAGTATATGGACAGGCTAGGGAAGTAGTATATGGACAGGCTAGGGAAGTAGTATATGGACAGGCTAGGGAAGTAGTATATGAACAGGCTAGGGTAGTAGTATATGGACAGGCTAGGGTAGTAGTATATGGACAGGCTAGGGTAGTAGTATATGGACAGGCTAGGGTAGTAGTATATGGTCAGGCCAGGGTAGTAGAGAGACTAGGGTAGTATATGGACAGGCTAGGGAAGTAGTATATGGACAGGCTAGGGAAGTAGTATATGAACAGGCTAGGGTAGTAGTATATGGACAGGCTAGGGTAGTAGTATATGGACAGGCTAGGTAGTAGTATATGGACAGGCTAGGGTAGTAGTATATGGACAGGCTAGGGTAGTAGATATGAGGCTAGGGTAGTAGTATATGGACAGGCTAGGGTAGTAGTATATGGACAGGCTAGGGTAGTAGTACATGGACAGGTAGGGAAGTAGTATATGGACAGGCTAGGGAAGTAGTATATGGACAGGCTAGGGAAGTAGTATATGAACAGGCTAGGGAAGTAGTATATGGACAGGCTAGGGTAGTAGTATATGGACAGGCTAGGGTAGTAGTATATGGACAGGCTAGGGTAGTAGTATATGGACAGGCTAGGGTAGTAGTATATGGACAGGCTAGGGTAGTAGTATATGGACAGGCTAGGGTAGTAGTACATGGACAGGCTAGGGAAGTAGTATATGGACAGGCTAGGGAAGTAGTATATGGACAGGCTAGGGAAGTAGTATATGAACAGGCTAGGGAAGTAGTATATGGACAGGCTAGGGTAGTAGTATATGGACAGGCTAGGGAAGTAGTATATGGACAGGCTATCTACCCCACGGTCCCTTCCGACTGCTGGAGGTGTGGCGGGTCAGACGGCTCGTTCCTGCACATTTGGTGGGACTGCCCCTCTCTCCACTCTTTCTGGAAGGAGATCCATGACCGTATAGTGCAGATCACCACCATGCCACTAGTCTTTTCCCCGGCACAGTATTTGCTACACCACTCCTCCATACCGAGAGCGCACTACAGAAAATCACTAGCATTGCATCTTGTAAACGCGGCCACTCAATGCATCCCTCTCTTCTGGAAATCCACAACTCCCCCCTCATTACAGGACTGGCATAAACGAGTCAACAAGATCGAAGACATGGAAAGGCTCATTCACCAAGCCAAAGACACACACGATAAATTTTGGTTCACCTGGGCCTGCTGGACCCACTACAGGGAATCACTGGTACACGCGAACCCACTTATTCCCTCAACCCACCCATTACCTATGCCCTGATCAGTCATTACTAATATCTCCTCGCCCCCTGCCCCCTTGTGCTCCGTACCCCCTCCCGATCCCCGCCCCAGTCCGACCTTTCCCCGTTTTAGGTCCTACACTACTACGGCCTTTGGAGGTCTATATTGGACATAGCCCTCACGTAGACTATCTCACACGCCTTGAATAATACACCCAGGTCACGTTATATGTCTGTAGGTATGCGGCTGTACTGCATGGGTCCAGGATACACCCCCCCCTCCTCACCGCCCACAGAATGTTCCCGTTAGGGGTGGGCTGGCCCTGGAGGGTCCCATACTGTTCCAACACTGCCCAAACGGACCGTTTAGCCTCCTACTAAGGTATTTTATTGTTTGTAATAGTCTCTCACAATCTAAATTCTGAAATGGGATCTTCTGTATATGATGTTCCGTACCATTCCATGTGCTGATATTTTTCCCTCTGTATCGCTCAATGTGAATTGAAGACTACCCTGACAATTGTACTTTTATCCTTATCATTGTATTGTTGTAATACTCAATAAAATTGTTTGGAAAAAAAAAAAAAAAAAATGGACAGGCTAGGGAAGTAGTATATGGACAGGCTAGGGAAGTAGTATATGAACAGGCTAGGGTAGTAGTATATGGACAGGCTAGGGTAGTAGTATATGGACAGGCTAGGGTAGTAGTATATGGACAGGCTAGGGTAGTAGTATATGGACAGGCTAGGGTAGTAGTATATGGACAGGCTAGGGTAGTAGTATATGGTCAGGCCAGGGTAGTAGAGAGACTAGGGTAGTATATAGACAGGCTAAAGTAGTATATGGAGAGACTAGGGTAGTATATGGAGAGACTAGAGCAGTATAGGGGCTTGCTAGAGTAGAATAGGGGCAGGCGGAGTTGCCCGGGGGGGGGGGGAGAGAATTTGTCATAATGACACGCAAAACAGCTGGAAAAAAACAACTCGGGCTGTCAATTTGCTGGGTAAATAGAAGAGAAGGAGAGGCGGCCGGGGTTCAATTTGCTTCCCCTCCCAAAGTGCTGCCTGGGTCCGATGGACCTGTGGTAGGGCCGGCCCTGACTGTGGGCCCCGCAAAGGGGCGGGGCGGGTGGTTCACACTTTCAGTATCCCCATAGAGCTGCCCCGGATCTGAAAGCCCTTTAAAAAACAAAAAGCAAACAGCAGCCATGAGTTTGTCTTAACCCCTTGTATGCTGCGCCGTTCATAGACATATGTTGATGGTCAAGGGCTTGAAGCCCATTCTGTGGTCAAAATGTAAAATCCTAGATCCATTTCCACATAGTATTTCATCTATTTCTAGCCTACTCCTATTCATCTGACCCATCTTGAAGCTTTTGAAGATTCCCACACTTGAATTCTGTGACACGTATTCACCATGTCCTGTAAGTGGGCACTGCTGGGACAAGGGTTGGGCAAAAGGGGAAGCGGCATCCTTGCCCTGGGCACTGGACAAACCTTCCCCCGTGTACTGGCTGTGTCACACATTTCACAGATCCTGCCTTTTGAACTACAGAGGTGGTGAATGGAGGAGTTTCAGGAAGTTAAGTCTACATGTGAAATTTAGAAAGGATGAGAGCGCCTGAGCAGTACTTGGAGTCCAGTAGTCAATGTGTTTCGGAGGCTCAGAACCCCCCAGCCCCCATCATTGAGACTTAAATCTTGGCATTGATAAAGGATATACCTGGACAAGAAATGTTGCAAGTAAAGGTATAGGAATCCTGACAGTTAAAAAAGGTCGCCCCCTACGATTTTTGCCCCCAATTGCTGCCTCCGTTTTAAGCTGATGAATGGGGAAGTCTGAGCTCTGAAACGCGTTGCCCTCTTCTCATGGATTCATACTAGTGCTGTGGCGCTCTCAGCCTTTCCACGTCTCTTAGACTATTCTGAGACGCTCCAGGTGAAACACGGCGGTCTTCTGAATTCGCATTTCTTCAAACTTTTGGTGCAGCACTCCACCAACACATTTTCCTGAACATTTCCTACATGGTGCATATTCTATCCATATAGGACACCACATACCCCCACCTCAATAGATATTATTCCAGGACCACCAAGGATTGAATGCAGCTCCGGAGAGTCACTCAGCATTGCAGCAGACATTGAAAGGCGTAGAACCCACCCAAGAGTCTGCCAGCAATGCAGCGAATACGGAACTAATACCTGAGAGTCGGCCAGCAATGCAATGAATACAGAATACACCTGTGAATCAGTCAGATGTGGTGGATACAGAACACAAAAAACTCACACCTGAGAGTCGGTCAGCAATGCAGCAGATACAGAACACACACCTGAGAGTCGGTCAGCAATGCAGCGGATACAGAACACACCTGAGAGACGGTCAGCAATGCAGCGGATACAGAAGACACACCTGAGAGTCGGTCAGCAATGCAGCGGATACAGAACACACCTGAGAGTCGGTCAGCAATGCAGCGGATACAGAAGACACACCTGAGAGACGGTCAGCAATGCAGCGGATACAGAACACACCTGAGAGTCGGTCCGCAATGCAGCAGATACAGAACACACACCTGAGAGACGGTCCGCAATGCAGCGGATACAGAAGACACACCTGAGAGTCGGTCAGCAATGCAGCGGATACAGAACACACACCTGAGAGTCGGTCAGCAATGCCACAGATACAGAACTCACACCCGAGAGTCGGTCAGCAATGCAGTGGATATAGAACACACATGAGAGTCGCAGTCGGTCAGCAAAGCAGCAGATACAGAACACACACCTGAGAGTCGGTCACCAATGCAGCGGATACAGAACTCACACCTGAGAGTCGCAGTCGGCCAGCAATGCAGTGGACAAAGAACACAAATCTCATACCTGGGAGTCACTCAGCAATGCAGTGGACACAACACGCTCATGAGAGTCGGTCAGCTCTGTAGGAGACACAGAACTCGCACCTGTGAATCGGTCAGCAATGCAGAGACACAGAGCATAACCTGAGAGTCGGTCAGCGCCGTAGCAAAAATGGAACACATCTGTGAGTCTAGTTAGCAATGCAGAGGACGTAGCGCACACCTGAGAGTCCAGCGCACACCCAAGAGTCCCGCACTGTAGGAGACACAGAACTCACACCCGAGAGTCAGGCTGGGTCCACACTATTGTGAATTGGGTGGGGGGATTCCCCACATCCAATTCGCATTGCAACAGCAGGAGATTTTGACCAGCTCTCTATGGAGACGATTCACACATCTCCACTGCAGCTCATGTGCAAATTCGGGTTAAAACGGTGAACGGGGATGCACTGGACCCCTGCTGTGAGCCGCATGAGGCGGTAGTGTGAACCCAGCCTTAGTTAGCAATGCAGAGCATAAAGAACACACACCCGAGAGTTGGCCAGCTCTGTAGGAAACATAGAACTCACACCTGTGAATAAACAATGCAGAGACACGAAGCATAACCTGAGAGTCGGTCAGCAATGCAGAGGACACAGAACACACCTGAGAGTCGGTGAGCAACGCAGAGGACACAGAACACACCTGAGAGTCGGTCAGCAATGCAGAGGACACAGAACAAACCTGAGAGTCGGTCAGCAATGCAGAGGACACAGAACACACCTGAGAGTCGGTCAGCAAAGCAGAGGACACAGAACACACCTGAGAGTCGGTCAGCAATGCAGAGGACACAGAACACACCTGAGAGTCGGTGAGCAACGCAGAGGACACAGAACACACCTGAGAGTCGGTCAGCAACGCAGAGGACACAGAACAAACCTGAGAGTCGGTCAGCAATGCAGAGGACACAGAACACACCTGAGAGTCGGTCAGCAAAGCAGAGGACACAGAACACACCTGAGAGTCGGTCAGCAACGCAGAGGACACAGAACACACCTGAGAGTCGGTCAGCAACGCAGAGGACACAGAACAAACCCGAGAGTCGGTCAGCAACGCAGAGGACACAGAACACACCTGAGAGTCGGTCAGCAACGCAGAGGACACAGAACACACCTGAGAGTCGGTCAGCAATGCAGAGGACACAGAACACACCTGAGAGTCGGTCAGCAACGCAGAGGACACAGAACAAACCTGAGAGTCGGTCAGCAATGCAGAGGACACAGAACACACCTGAGAGTCGGTCAGCAATGCAGAGGACACAGAACACACCTGAGAGTCGGTCAGCAATGCAGAGGACACAGAACACACCTGAGAGTCGGTCAGCAACGCAGAGGACACAGAACACACCTGAGAGTCGGTCAGCAATGCAGAGGACACAGAACACACCTGAGAGTCGGTCAGCAATGCAGAGGACACAGAACACACCTGAGAGTCGGTCAGCAATGCAGAGGACACAGAACACACCTGAGAGTCGGTCAGCAACGCAGAGGACACAGAACACACCTGAGAGTCGGTCAGCAACGCAGAGGACACAGAACACACCTGAGAGTCGGTCAGCAATGCAGAGGACATAGAACACACCTGAGAGTCGGTCAGCAATGTAAAATACAATAATAGACAAGGAACTCACCCCTGAGTCTCGCTGTCCACCAACAGCCGCACTAGAATGCCGGTCACAGCCACCAGGATGGGGTAATGGTCGACGCTCTCCAGGCCTGCAAGATGGACATATTAGGATAAGCTGGGGGGGGCAGAGAGATGTATACAGATTTATAAGACAAAGCCACATCCCGCCTACTGACCTGGAAGCCGCAGACTGACCACCCTGTCAAAGAGGTTCCTCTCCGCTGTCACCCGGTTCAGCACCTGGTTCAGAAGCTGCCAAGGAATAATAATAAAATATTGCATTAATAAAGCTGTGCGGCCACAACAGAGGAGAAGCTGCCGGAACCGGATCCAGATTGATCTTCCCCCCATGCAGAGCCCCGTCCTCACCGCCTGTCAAATGCTCTGAAGAGTGATCCGAACGCACATCACTCTTCAGAGATCAAAGCACATGTGGACGAGCCCTAGCTGTACACTGCAATTCGGTCAATGTGTCTCAAATGCAGCCCCTGACATCACCAAAGGGCCACACATAAAGGACTGCCAGAGACTACAGACATAATATTTATTATATGTAATGATATAAAGACCCGTCAGAGACTGGAGACATAATATAGGAAATGATGGTCAGAAAGGACATGCTACAGATTTGACTGGAGACTGCCATTACCACTAGGGGGCCGCTCAAGTATCAAAAGGGCCACATGCGACCCATGGGCCTTAGATTGAGCACCAGGGCTCTATTTCTATGTGACAGAGGAAGTGGGGGTAGCTTGTACCTGGGCCAGGCGCCGGAGAAGAAGTTCTGAGGATGAACGGCTCCAGTCCAGGAAGATCTCGGGTACCAAAGTCACCGTCATTTCCAGGACCCTCAGAAGGCTGACTGACAGGTCGAAGCAGGTGGCACAAACCTTCAGCTGCCGACTGTCGACAAAGTTCCTCTCGAGTCGCTCAGCGGCTTGCTGGATCTGTGGAAAGGAGGAGAGGGATGATACTACAAAAGACTCAGATATGCTAGATGCGTTTCCCATCTATCGTTAAGAAATTGCATTGGGGGGGGGGGGGGGGGGTGTGTGTGTGTGTAAGGAGTTTCACGCCTGCATTGCATAGAGAAGCACAAAGACCCAGTGATGACACCAGTAAAAGAGGTATGTAATGAAAATGGAAAGGTTTTAGCAAGTAATGAGGTGGCTGTTGTGAGGTGAGAGGTGGCTGTTGTGAGGTGAGAGGTAGCTGTTGTGAGGTGAGAGGTGGCTGTTGTGAGGCGAGAGGTGGCTGTTGTGAGGTGAGAGGTGGCTGTTGTGAGGCGAGAGGTGGCTGTTGTGAGGTGAGAGGTGGCTGTTGTGAGGTGAGAGGTGGCTGTTGTGAGGTGAGAGGTGGCTGTTGTGAGGTGAGAGGTGGCTGTTGCGAGGCGAGAGGTGGCTGTTGTGAGGTGAGAGGTGGCTGTTGTGAGGTGAGAGGTGGCTGTTGTGAGGTGAGAGGTGGCTGTTGTGAGGTGAGAGGTGCGTGGTGGGAGATGCATGGTGGGAGGTGGGTGGTGGGAGATGGGTGGTGGGAGATGGGAGATGCGTGGTGGGAGGTGGGTGGTGGGAGATGCGTGGTGGGAGGTGGGAGATGCGTGGTGGGAGATGCGTGGTGGGAGGTGGGAGATGCGTGGTGGGAGGTGGGAGATGCGTGGTGGGAGATGCGTGGTGGGAGGTGGGAGATGCGTGGTGGGAGGTGGGAGATGCGTGGTGGGAGGTGGGAGGTGCGCGGTCTGGTGGGAGATGTGCGGTCTGGTGGGAGATGCGCGGTGGTTAGGTGGGCGGTGACAGAGGGGTGGCGAAAGATGGGTGGCGAGAGACGAGTGGTATGAGGTGGGGTGCTTCTGTGACCCTGCAATACCCTCCCCATTCCACCCAATCACCCTCCTCTCACCTCTTGGATCATCCCAATGAACTCGGAAAACGCCCAATTCAGCTGGTTCAGGGCGCTGTTCAGAAAGCTGGATGCCAGTTCTGGGTCCTTCCGCAGGAGATCCGCCATGTGGCCCTGCAGCAGGGTGGACGGACAAGGTTCTAGGAAGATGGAGTATAGTTAGTGGACAGGAGTTAGCAAGAACGTATGACAGAGTAAATACCACCAGCGGGGAAAATACCCATCAACGTACTCTGCAGGCTGGGCAGATTGACATCCTCTGGTTTGGTTTTCAGCAGGTGCGGCAGTCTGGTGTACCGATAACCAAATCCACAACCCTGAGGAAGAGAGAAGAGTCAGCCGAGCCGAGGAGTGAGCGACACCGGAGGGAGTAAAGACCTGAAAGGGTCACCATTCTCATAGATGTGTTTTATGTCAAAGCAGATCGAGTCCGCAGATATCTCCAATACTTTAGATGAGAATACGCAGACCTCCAATAAAGGTGAAAATAACTATGCAGTCCCTACTTCTTCTCATTGGACCATTATCGGCGAATATGAATGGTCGCTATAAGTTACTACCCTGCACATGTCACCATCTCTGAATAAGCCAAAACAGGTATGATGACAAAAAAGTGGAGCTTATGGCTATAGAAGGGGGAGGGACTAAAAAAAAAAAAGTAAAGCTTAGGCTATATAAGGGGGAGCTAAAGAAGGGTGGAGCTTAAAGCTATATAAGGGGGAGCTGTAGAAGGGTGGAGATAAGGGCTATATAAAGGGAAGCTGTAGAAGGGTGGATCTTAGTGCTTTATATGGGGGAGCTGTAGAAGGTGGAGCTTAAAGCTATATAAAGGGGGAGCAGTAGAAGGGTGGAGCTTCGGGCTATATAAGGGGGAGCTGTAGAAGGGTGGAGCTTACTGCTGTATAAGAGGGAGCTGTAGAAGGGTGGAGCTTCGGGCTACAAGAAACAAAGCTATATACAAGGGTGGAGCTTACCGCTATATAAAGGAGAGCTACGGCTACAGAAGGGAGAGCTTTATAAAGGATGAAGCTTAGGGCTACATAAGGAGGAGCTACACAGGGGTGGGTCTTAAAGTTATATGAGAGCGAAACATATAAAGGGTGGAGCTTTGAGATGTATAAGGGGGAGCTGTAGAAGGGCGGAGCTTAGGGCTATATAAGGAGGGAGCTACACAAAAAAAGTGGAGATTAGCTTAGGTCTATATAAGGGGAAGCTCTAGAAGGGTGGAGCTTAGGTCTATATAAGGGGAAGGTCTAGAAGGGTGGCGCTATACAAGGGTGGCTCTATACAAGGGTGGCAACACAAACACCAAACCCCCCCACCCACAACCCTTTGGCGGCCATCTATTGCCACTTAACCCGAACACCCATCACTGTGTCATCTCCTTCACACCGCCATCTCCGCACTCACCCTCCACAGCCGCACCAGGATCCAGTTTGTTTGGGCCCACGGCCGCTGCTCATATGGCGCCAGCAGACTCTTCATCATACTGATCTGTCTGCAGGGAAAAGAGGAACTCCGCTAAGAACTGTGATCTACAACTGTCCCCATACCATAGGAAAGAACAGATTTGTGACCAAGTCTCTGCCAAGCAAATGTGGAAGGATTTTTTTTTTTTTTAAAGAGACGACTAGGCGCTGTGCACAAGTAATCCAACCACTCTACATCACACCCGAGCAGGTGTGAGAAGCACTAAAGGAGGTTTCTTTTTAAAGCTGAACTCCAGGCAAAAGGCAAAATACACAGAAAAATATGTAGGGAGCCGTTTTTAATCTCAAGACTATTCATCCGATCTGGAGATTTACACAGCCTTGCCACACAGCACAGACCTGGTGTGAAAATTTAAGACCACCTAGTATTTCTCTGCTTCAGTTTAGTAGCACTTACAGGTCTAGTCCCTCCCCCAGCCTGTGATTGGACAGTAAAGAGAGAAGCAGCAGACTAATGGGCTTATCTCAGCGTCAATCCCCTCCTAGCTCCATGTTCCTTATGAGCAGTGTAGCAAAACTGGTTGGCTCCATGTGCTGCTTCTCCCTTCCCTAATCTGAGCTCCGCTGTACCAGTGTCCCGCTTCTGCCTTTCCTAATCTGAGCTCGGTTGTACCGGTGTCCCGCTTCTCCCTTCCCTAATCTGAGCTCTGTTGTACCAGTGTCCCGCTTCTCCCTTCCCTAATCTGAGCTTGGTTGTACCGGTGTCCCGTTTCTCCCTTCCCTAATCTGAGCTCTGTTGTACCGGTGTCCCGCTTCTCCCTTCCCTAATCTGAGCTCTGTTGTACCGGTGTGCTGCTTCTCCCTTCCCTAATCTGAGCTCTGCTGTACCAGTGTGCTGCTTCTCCCTTCCCTAATCTGAGCTCCGCTGTACCAGTGTTCCGCTTCTCCCTTCCCTAATCTGAGCTCCGCTGTACCAGTGTCCCGCTTCTGCCTTGCCCAATCTGAGCTCTGCTGTACCAGTGTCCCGCTTCTCCCTTCCCTAATCTGAGCTCTGCTGTACCAGTGTCCCGCTTCTCCCTTCCCTAATCTGAGCTCTGCTGTACCAGTGTCCCGCTTCTCCCTTCCCTAATCTGAGCTCTGCTGTACCAGTGTCCCGCTTCTCCCTTCCCTAATCTGCGCTCTGCTGTACCAGTGTCCCGCTTCTCCCTTCCCTAATCTGAGCTCCGCTGTACCAGTGTCCCGCTTCTGCCTTGCCCAATCTGAGCTCCGCTGTACCAGTGTCCCGCTTCTGCCTTGCCCAATCTGAGCTCCGCTGTACCAGTGTCCCGCTTCTCCCTTCCCTAATCTGAGCTCCGCTGTACCAGTGTCCCGCTTCTGCCTTGCCCAATCTGAGCTCCGCTGTACCAGTGTCCCGCTTCTGCCTTGCCCAATCTGAGCTCCGCTGTACCGGTGTCCCGCTTCTCCCTTCCCTAATCTAAGCTCCGCTGTACCAGTGTCCCGCTTCTGCCTTGCCCAATCTGAGCTCCGCTGTACCGGTGTCCCGCTTCTCCCTTCCCTAATCTGAGCTCCGCTGTACCTGGATTGCAAGAAGCGAATACCAGGTCAATTTCAGATACCGGTTCTGCTTTCATTTATAAAAAGAAAAATGTAATGATATATTGTGTATTTTATGTCTTCCTAAAAGTCAGCATTTTAGAGTAGAGTTCCGCCTAATTATTATTTCTTTTAAGTCAGCAGCTACAAATACTGCAGCTGCTGACTTTTAAAATAAGGACACTTACCTGTCCAGGGCGCCGGCGATGTCCTCACCCGAAGCCGATCTCTCCCTCTGCTCTCTGGTGGAGGCGCCGCCATCTTCAGTAAGGGAATCAGGCAGCTCCACTTCCTGGTTCCCTACTGCACATGCGCGACTCGCGCTGCGTGATCCCACTGGTCCCTGCTGTCTTCTGGGACCCGTGTGTCTCCCAGAAGACAGCGGGGGGACGGAGAAGGCGCCGGAAGTGGCGTAGATACCTATGGGTGGCTCGGGTATCTATGTCCGGAAGTGGGAGCAAAATACCTGTATTAGACAGGTATCTGCTCCCCCCTCCCCCCTGAAAGGTGCCAAATGTAACACCGGAGGAGGGGAGGATTCAGAAAAGTGGAAGTTCCATTTTTGCGTGGAACTCCGCTTTAATAACCCTTATAACATGAGTGTATCTTGTGACCAGGGCCGGTGCTACCACTAGGCAAACTAGGCAGCCACCTAGGGCGCCCAGCCACTGGTTTCCCTCCGCATGCTCTTCAAGCTGCAGCATGCAACTAACTTAGTCTCAGGCAGCCACTCGATAGTGTAATTAGAGGCACAGTGCAGCACAGGAGCCTAAAGGAAATGTCCCGAGTCTCCCAACAAAACAGAAGCAAAGATCCCCTGCCACTGTGCACCTCTATGATCATCAGTGACCGACCTGTCTCTCTCTCTCAGAGACTCTCTGGTGATTGTCCCAGTACAGCCAGCTCTGCCTTACACACAATGCACTTCTTAGGTGCACCAAACTGCTGGCCCTCCGATCCTGCTCTGGGATGGTGGATTGACAAGCCCTAATTTTGGGGGGTCCCGACTCGCCATCCCTGAGCATCAGGGTGAAGAACGGAGATGACAATAGAGGAAGCAGAGCCGAGGCTTCCTGTACAGCGCCAGCTTCTGTTGCATGGGCAGGGCAAAGGAGGTGGAGTCAGGGGCAGGGCCATGTGGGAGGGGGGGGTGGCAAAGTTAGGTTTCGCCTAGGGCAGTGGTCATCAACCCTGTCCTCAGGGCCCACCAGCAGGTCAAATTTTATGTATTACCCTGGGGAGATGAAAACTAGAATACTGCAATCACTGAGCAGCAAAGGTTATCACCTGTGATGTATTTCAGGTATCTTGCAAACCTGGCCTGTTAGTGGGCCCTGAGGACAGGGATGATGACCACTGGCCTAGGGTGTCAAAAATCCTTGCACCAGCCTTGCTTGTGACTCTCCAGCCAATGCCCAGCATGCAGAGGAGTTCCTTAAATTTCTTGACGCTTTCTGGCAGTCATGCAACTCCTAGTCTCTGCACATTTTGCCTGCTGAGACTTGTAGTTCCACAACAGCTGGGGAGTCACAAAGCGTATAAAGCCTTAGATGCATGGGAGTCGCAGTATCACCCAAACACTAAGAT
>CM056055.1:20441245-20448745 GCA_029574335.1 Rana kukunoris | reverse complement strand
GTACTCTTACTCCACGGAGACCTGAAAACATATCTCAGGTACTCTTACTCCACAGAGACCTGAAAACATCTCAGGTACTCTTACTCCTCGGAGACCTGAAAACATATCTCAGGTACTCTTACTCCTCGGAGACCTGAAAACATATCTCAGGTACTCTTACTCCTTGGAGACCTGAAAACATATCTCAGGTACTCTTACTCCTCGGAGACCTGAAAACATATCCCAGGTTCTCTTACTCCTCGGAGACCTGAAAACATATCCCAGGTACTCTTACTCCTCGGAGACCTGAAAACATATCTCAGGTACTCTTACTCCTCGGAGACCTGAAAACATATCTCAGGTACTCTTACTCCACGGAGACCTGAAAACATATCTCAGGTACTCTTACTCCACAGAGACCTGAAAACATCTCAGGTACTCTTACTCCTCGGAGACCTGAAAACAGATCCCAGGTACTCTTACTCCTCGGAGACCTGAAAACAGATCCCAGGTACTCTTACTCCTCGGAGACCTGAAAACAGATCCCAGGATGTCCTACTCCTTAGGGACCTGGAAACATAGTATCCTAGAAGCTCCTTAGAGACCTGGAAACATTTCCCAGGAGCTTCTTTTCACCTTGGAGACCTGGTTTAATATCCTAGGAGCACTTCAACTTCTTGGAGACCTGAAAACAGTTTTTTCACTCCTTGGTGACCTTGAAAAATTACCCACTAGCTTCGTCACCCCTTTGAGGCTTGGAAAAATATCACAGAAGCTCCTCAAGTCCTTAAATGCCCAGAAACATATCCCAGGAAAATCCTTCACTTCTTGGAGATGTGAGAACATATCCTAGGAGCTCCTTTACTCGGGGTTGTCTTAATGAGAAAACACAACTGGGCACTGCATGGGGGGCCCCTGAACTTTCCCCAAAGCAGCTGGTCCTCGAGCCCACGCTGCCCCAAAATTGTCTCCATTGTAGGGGGCCCCAGAACATTACTTTGCCCAGGGGTCCATGATGCTATTAAGATGGCCCTGCCTTTACTCTTTGAAGACCTGGTTTAATATCCTAGGAGCTCTTTACAAACAGAGGCCATGATGGCAGCTTCTTTGGTTGCAAACTAGATCTTTTAGTTCCGATTTAATTATTTTTACCCATGTGACAAAATTCTTGTAAAAAATCTCACCTGAAAATAACTGTCACTTTTTTTTAAATATAGAAACCTTTTCCTGGTGTGTTAGTGAATTGAGCCTACTGTCATCATCTTGGGGGTGTCTCCAAATAACGTTATTCTTTTTTTCCTAAAACAGGTGACGCAGATTCTACAATGGGATGGTGGATAGTTACCTTGGAGTAAATAGTGACGTTTATCCAAGCAAGCCGCCGGCTCAGATGATTCAGCTTCTCCGAGAAGACTTGCTGGCTTTTTATCAATTCTTCCATGATGTCTGGCCTCTGTAACAGTAAGAAGGCAGAGAATGATGTACAGGCTGTAACCCATCACTGTTCCCTCACTAACCTGCAACTGGGAATCCAGGGAGACAATATACAGAATGAGAGGGGCACGCTGTGTATGAAATGGTAGGCCCCCAGGGTTTTTATTATAATATATAATAAGAACAAAAAATTACACAATGTAATAAGAACCAGAAATATACAGTACATGTAATAAGAATCAGGAATACACAATGCAATAGGAAACAGGAGAACCAGAAGAATACATTGTAATAAAAGGCAAGAGTATACAATGCAATAGGAATAGAGTATACATTGTATTAAAAATAAGGGCATATACAATGTAACAAGAACCAGCAGTATTCATTGTTATTGCAGGGCTATTTTTCCTCAGAGAACAGGTGCAGGAACTCCTCCCTTCCAAGCCACCCTGGACTCCGCCCCCTACCCACCTCCGAGCAACAATAGACCCCCTGCAAAAATAGATTCCCCCAAGAAATTAATTCCCCAGTAGCCAGCAGCCAGCATCAATAGACCCTCCAGCAGCCAGGGCTGGACTGGGATACAAATTTGGCCCTGGACTTCATCCAGACTGGCCCACTTTGACAGGTCTCTCCTTTGGCGGCTGGACAACAACTCCCAGTAGTCCCAATGGCCAGTCAGGTAGGCTGTGTGGGGCCCCCGTAATTTCTAATGATGGCCCTGGGTCCCATGCTTACCCTTTTTGGACAGTGTTTAATCTTTTCCTCTGTGTCCTTCAATGCCAGGGCGTATTCATTCACATCATCCGAGACACCGACCATCTGCAGAGACACAAAGTGCACAATGTGGAGTCCGTTCTCAATACTCTGGCATATCGATATTGCCAACATTTTATTTGTTTTTTTAATCTGTGGAGTTCATATCTGGCTATAGAGCACAGGTGCTCAACCAGTGGCCCTCCAGCTGTTGCGGAAATACAAGTCCCATGAGGTATTGCCGACAGGTACAAGCATGACTCCCAAAGGCAGAGGCGTGATGGGACTTGGAGTCTCACAACTGCTGGAGGGCCAGGGTTTGAGCACTCATGCTATAGAGCAGGGATATGCAATTAGTGGACCTCCAGCTGTTGCAGAACTACAAGTCCCATGAGGCATAGCAAGACTTTGACAGCCACAAGCATGACACCCAGAGGCAGAGGCATGATGGGACTTGTAGTTTTGCAACAGATGGAGGTCCACTAATTGCATATCCTTGCTATAGAGCAGTGATGGCGAACCTTGGCACCCCAGATGTTTTGGAACTACATTTCCCATGATGCTCATGCACTCTGCAGTGTAGGTGAGCATCGTGGGAAATGTAGTTCCAAAACATCTGGGGTGCCAAGATTCCGCCATCGCTGCTATAGAGGATCACTGGACCATTCTGCCTAAAGCCTCAAAATACGATCGGACTTCCATCTGACTTTTCCGTAGATTTGGGTCCGAAGGGGCGTTGGCTATGAACTTGGTATGCATGCACACCAACAAACACGAATGTAGTGACGTAATAGACGTGCCACGTGTTTTTTCAGCTCTTTAGCGCCACCCTTTGGGCAACTTCTGCTATTGTTGTCTCATCTTTAGCATTGGTTTTGAGCATGCGTGTTTGTACTTTGGACTTTAGTCCGATGGACTTGTGTGCACACGACCGGATAAGCCTCCATAAGCCGAAAAATTTGAGAGCGTTCATACCGAATACTTGTCTGATGAAAAAGCGAAAACAATTGTCCGATGGAGCATACACGCGGTCGGATTGTCCGATCAAACGCGTCCGTCTGACATTTGTTGTCAAAAAGTCCGATCGTGTGTATGGGCCTTTACACTGGCTGGGCAGAATGGTCCATTTGCCTGGTAGACTTTGCTTCAGCTCAGGGCTGGGAACTTTTCTGCTCCACTGGGGCAAACACTGAGAGCGAACGTGCCACGTCCCATCCACAGACAGATCGGTGCTCACCTTGCCGAGCTGCTGGTGTACGCTGAGGTTGTACATCATGACCACCCCGTCCAGCATCTCCAGGAGAGAGTTCTCTGTGATGGGAATATCGGGCTCTTCCGGGGGTCTTCCCACCAGCAGACCCTCATTGCCGTGATGACCTTCGACTGTAACAAAGCATAGCGGGTCTCTTAAGCTTGAACTGTCAATACCGATTCAGGACAACCAACTGGATTCAAATCAAAATTAGACAGCAACAGGTGCAGAATATAAAAGGAAAATGTGATCAATATTTTTTTTTTTTAGAAAAGATGCTTTGATAAATAAGTCCCAGTCTGCCAAAGGCTTCACTGAATATAAACTGACTCACAGGGACATCACTGGACCCTCTTATGTCTAAAATCATCCTATGTCCACTAGGGGCATAGGATGACTGAGAAATGATATCTTGGACTACCTGAGCCAGGATATCTGTAAAGAACTGGTTGTTGATTCTGAACTCAACGGGTTAATTGTAAGAGTAACTCATTCATAGATGCTAATGCCGTCACCTCCAGACATCTTTCTGTTCTCTGTGCTAATTGACCCTGCTATTGTGTGAAGATGTCCCGTGTTTACACATATGATAATGTGTATTGTATAGCAGATAATCAAGGAGACAAGACATGATTAGTTAATTAGCTCATGTTAATTTATGTTCTTGTTACCTCCTCTTTAAACTGTATATAAGCTTGCATTCTTGGTTTTATTAAACACTCCACTCAAGTCTCGTCTCATTGTGTGTTGAGGGCAGCTGGAATATCTGATATCTATATCCAGACTGATAGGAAGCGGTATATGACGGAAGGTTCTGTTACATAAACCTCGATTAAAAATTCTTCAAGGGTGCGTGGAGGATGACCACCAGGCCAATGCCTGGTCCAGATAGGCCCAAAGGGGTGGAGAAACTTTCAGTACTGTTACACTATATTTGCAAATCCCGCCCTCAACCCAAACCCCCCCCCCCTCTCGTCAGTTCTTACATTTGCATGTGCCAAATCCACCAAGTTCTTGGCTCTACAGGCCTACACATATGCACTCTCCATTTAATCCCCTGAAGACTTGGGATGGAATAAAACCCCAGACATGTATCTTGGAGTAACACACCACTTTCACTGAACAAAAAACAACTTTATTGTTCCAGCACAATCTCGAACACTCCTAGATCCTCCAAACAAGCAGTGGGGCGCTTCATGATACACATAGGCTTGTTTGGGACTAACGGATCGCAGAGATGTGAGCACTTGTGGCCAGATGGTATAGGCCAGGGGTCTCCAAACTGTGGCCCGGGGGTCGGATGTGGCCCTTTGCTGGCTTTTATCAGGACCTTGAGGCACTATTCCCCACACTGATACAAGGCACTATTCCTTTTACACCAACTGCAGGGCCCTATTCATCCCATTGACACCAACTGCAGGGCCCTATTCTTCCCATTGACACCAATGAGGAGGCACAATTCTTTGCCCTGATACCAACAACTATTCCTTCCACTGACACTAATGAGGGGACCCTATTCCTCCCAATGACACCAATGATGGGGCATATTTCTTCCCCTAATACCCACAATGGGTACATTTTCCCTCACACTAATATCAATGATAGGGCATTCTTAACCCACATTGACGCCAGGGCATTTTCTACTCACACCGACCACACTCCGGCCCTCTCAAAGTCTGAAGGAAAGTAAACTGTCTCTTTGCTCAGAAAGTTTGGAGACCCCTGGTATATGCAGCAGACTTGGGAGCTGTACTACAGCAAATGTGTGGGTGATTGAATGGAAACTGTGGTGCACATGTGCAGGCCAGGGAAAAGAAAAAAAAAAAAGAACACACAACACAGACAAAGCTGTACAGCCAAGCTCCTTGCATCAGAATCCCCATAAAAGCCTCATCTGTAGCCCAGTGGTCCTCGATTCGACACAGGGGAACCTCACTCAAGCTTTTGAATGGCTGACGTGTTTCAAAGGCAACCCCTTCTTCTTCAAAGCCCTAGGCTTTGAAAAAGAAGGGTTCTCCTTCGAAACACGTCAGGCTCTGAAGAAAGGAGGGGTTGCCTTCGAAACACGTCAGCCAATCGAAGACTTCAGTGAGGTCTCCCTGCATTCTGTACTGTGCCGAATCGAGGACCACTGGGGTACAGAAGAGTAGCCTGATGAGCGATTTTTATTTGGATGCTTGCAGGTACATTTTAAGTAGATGTTTAATAAAAATTTGTGCGATAATGCACTAGGCTGGTGCCCCCTCTATCGTTTGTTCTTTTGTAGAGGTTTAGAGGTCCTAGAGGGCAGCAATGCTAGAAGCAATTCCCCAGTGACATGCAGTTTTCTGTTATACTTATACCACTGATGGCGAACCTTGGCACCCCAGATGTTTTGGAACTACATTTCCCATGATGCTCATGCACTCTGCGGTGTAGTTGACCATCATGGGAAATATAGCTCCAAAACATCTGGGGTGCCAAGGTTCGCCATCACTGCCCTATACCAAGCTATCATGTTTATGAGCAGGAGGCATTTTATTTATACTCCCCATCAGAGCAATCCTTAGTAACTTGCAGTGGTCACTCCAGCGATCCACAACTAGAAGAGGGTGCAGGCTTTCCGAAAGCTCATCCAGGTAGCATTTAGTTGTTTCATTTTGACGGACGCCGCACACCACCATCTCCGAGTGTGATTGTAACGGGAGTCACTTTTGGGCACAAATTGCGCCAGGAAATAGGGGACATATGTTGGATTGTTTTAGCATGGGACAGCAATCCACAATATACTCAAGAATGTCTAGAAGAACTAACCCAACAGGTCAATAATAGAGTGATTCATTCAATGTGGGGACACATACTGTTAAGGTGTTAATGAAATATCTTAGGAGCCAGACTTGATTGTCTATTGTGCTAATTGACACTGTATTGTGTGAAAGTCTATTGATGATAATATGTGATGTGACTTAGCACCCTCTAAAGGTCAGACGTCTGACTTATGTTTACTTAAGGAATGTGTATTGGAGACTCGTTAGCACCCATTGTGTGATGTTGTGGGTGGGGTGTGTCATTGTCCCTTTGATTACTGCAGCATGCTTTTTGGTTGCTAACTGTATAAAAAGAGCCTGAGTTTGTCATTAAAGTCTATCCATTTGGAACCAGAGACAGAGCTGTGTGTGTCTTGTTTCTCTTGGGGAATCTTATGGGTCGTGTTACTGTCTGCTGAATTGTGGAGTATCGAATAAGCTGTCTTGGGTTGGTGGAATAGAATATTGTAAACGGCGTTAACCCCTGACCGTTACAGTGATATAATGTAAAAAACTACCTCAGTCGTGGCTCCACCCAGGCCACACTCACTGACACGTTTCACCCCACCCAAGGGGTTAATTGTAGTCAGAGGGCATGGCCCTGGAGGAGCCAAGGCTGAGGCCTTTTTCACATTATATCACACTCTGAGCTGGCGATGTGCGGCATCCTTCACTCTTTACATCAGAGTCCCCCCAACATCATGTTCCCACCAGAGTCCCCCCTTACATCCCTCTTATGATCCCCTCTTACATCAGAGGGCAAAATAAAAGCCTTACAACGGGCCGCAGTTTATCAATATTTCAGCTTTTCTTGAGGCGCCCGGACATATTGCAAACCTTCAACAGCTACATTGCATTTTCTGTGTCTTCCCGTGAACCCTCACCTACAGCCCCCCACACACACTCACTGTCATCCTCCGTACGCTGCTCCAGGCTCAGACTCCGCACTTTCATCTTCTCCAAGGTGCCAAGAGGTCGCCGGGGGTTCATGAGACTGACCGCTGCAGTGCTCAGGAACCGGTTTGCTCTCCCGAGAGTCGGGGAACTCAGCCAGCTGGGCCGGGCAAGAGCACCCCCAATGGCCTGGGCAGCAGAGGGCCTCTAAAGAGAAGGAAATTCAATTTGCATTAATATTTAAAAAGACACGCTGACCGGCGGCTACAATGCATTGTTTACAATGCCTGGTCTCCCTTTTCTGTACCTGTCCCGTCAAACTGGCCGATTCATCTTCTTCCTCCAGGTCATCCATAGTGACTGCCTGCAGTTCTGATGGATCTATCACTATGTTGGCTT